>PVJL010001651.1:0-151039 GCA_004026885.1 Lyroderma lyra
GCTAGCAGGTACCTGGGTTTAATGCCAGGTCGTGTCTCTCCAGAGGTCTTGCTCCCACATGCACCCTGCTGGGTTCTCCAGGGCGTGTCTGTGTCACCTGTTCACATGGCCAGCTGGTGCCATCCAAAAAGGCTCGGTTATGGGCCGCAGCCACACATCCCAGCCCCCAGTTGGCACTGGACAAAGTGCTGAATCATTAATTCACCCATGACTGACCGTTTGCTGTGCTTCCAAGGCACCCCTGCCTTTCGCTGGGAAGTCCCCACGCGCACGCTGTACGTCAGCGTGGCCGACAAGACAGGGCCGCTGGCGGCTGAGGGCCGGCCCTCACGCACTTGAGGAGAAAACGCTAATTGCGGTGCGGAGCCCATGGACCGAAAAGCCGTTTTAGGAAAGAAAATGTTTTGGATCAGTATATCCCCTAAAGCTGTTTATAATCAGTCTTTCCTCTAAGCATTATCACGGGACGCAAACCCGGCCATCTTCGGAGGAGCCCATGACCTCTGACCTTTCCCCACCCTCTAAGAATTGGCTTCTCTTCCCTCCGACCCAGTAAGACACACGTTCCAAGGTCCTGGGAAGAAGGGGACATGACCGTGGGCACTGAGTTGCTTAGCAAACAAAGCTGTGTCGTCCCTGTCATTGGGGGCTCATGGGGGATGAGCTCCCAGTGCCCCGCGGGTGCAAAGCTGCTGAACCAGCGCACCCCCACACCCCCGAGGGCTCTCCCCTCAGCCAGGCACATGCTGTCACCCTTGCCGCGCTGTGCGTGCAGACTTGAAAGGACAATTGTTCCCATACATCAGAAAAATTCTCACATTATGTGCCCTTTGACTGGTGGGAGGGCCATTATCAAGATTTATTGACTTGGAGGAGTCACATTTTCTTGGGCACGGCCGAGTCTAAACACTGGTATCTAGACTAAACATCGTGGATCTTGAAAGCTCTCCTTTCTTTGCGTCGGTTTTCATGCCAAAGCTCTTCTCTTCCCCCCAGAGCGCACGTCCCCTGGCTCGTGTGCGAGGCTGGTGCCACACGGAACCGCGTAGGGCTCCCCAAAACCTTGTCAAAGAGTCATAGTAACTGGCTATTTGATAAAGTTGCCTTTCTAAGTTCAAGGCAATTCTTTCTAAAAAATGCCATTCACCTTTAACTTCCAACAGACTATTGACTGAGCTGTTACCAACATTGCTTATCACCACATATACTTTTTCACTCTCAAGATCAATGTCACAATAAGTAGACTTTTCTGCATCTCAAGAAATGAGGTTGTATATAAAATATGAAATATAGAAGGGATTTTTATGTTATCTGGTTTGTTTAATCGGGATAAATATTCCAAGAATATCATTCGACTTTCAATATTTTCTGTCTTCTGCTCTTGATTATCCAACGATGAAATCACATATCCTGATATTTCATATGTATATATATCTCAAATATTTTTACAGGATGTTTATTTATGGCGAAACTTTCAAACAGAGGAAGGGCCAGCCCAGACTGTGGAAGCGACACATCAATTACTTGAGGCCATGCCTGCAACTGCACGTCTTTAGCAGTTGAGCTGGGACCCAAGGCATGCAGGCTTCTTCCAGAGAGCCCCCTGCTCCTCCTCACAGAGGTGACCCGCCGGCCACCCACACTATCCACATAGACACAGTTTCCAGGTCAGAAACTCCAATTCCAGCAACAGTGACCTGTCACCTGTGTGGAAATGAGAGGCTTGAACATTGAATGAAAGCAACTGCGGAAAAATAAGCTCCAATCTAAAATTCACTGAGGTATGATGACAACTATAATTACATTCTGTATTTATTAAACTGATCATGTCTTTGGATTAATCAGCAAAAACAAAACAAAACAAAACAAAAAAGCAGAATAACCTCACAGGTTGTCAGTGGACACTCTTTCATAAGAACAGAGTCATAGTGTGGACGATTCAGTCGTGGACCGAGGACCCACGTGGCGTCGTGGCGTGGATGACTTAGTCACGGACCAAGGGCCCAGATGGAGTTGTGGCGTGGACAACTGAGACGTGGACCAAGGCCCACGTGGATTCACAGTGGGGACAACTGAGTCATGGACCGAGGACCACGTGGAAGCCCCTCTTGCCCTTCATTCATGCTGTCATCTTGGGCTCTTACTTCACGCTCACTCCCGGAGGGTTTGGGAGACTTAAGCGAGGTGCTCTCTCGTAGAGCAGGCTGTGTCGTTGCTCTCACGGTATTAGCAGTGGCTTTATCTCCCGCCTAACATGCTTTTCTCCCACTCGTGCATGTTCTTTTTTCACCCAGTATGTGTGCTTTTATCTATCCTCCCGTGTGCATATCTGTGTAAAGAGTGTTTGGCAAGACACGCCTGTGCGTGATTCCCCGTGTCCTCAGTACGTGGCATTCGCCATCTTTTGTTTGTTTTACGTGCATTAGTGGTTCTGAGTTTAGGCTGTGCCTTAGCCATCTGTGCGTCTGATATGGTAATGATTCGTACTCATCCTGAAACACTGGTATTCAATGAATGCAGAGATTTCATGATGTTTTAGGGTCACGATACTCATTTTATTTTCAGTGCTTTATTAATAATGCATTCTGAATTCTGGGAAGTTTCTTCTGGAAGCTTCCTCCCTTCTTTAAACTCTGCCTTTGTTACTGGAATGCACCGTTATCGTTTCCTTATTCTGCTGACTGATTTCCTTTCTGTCTGTTATATATTGTTTACCTTATTTATTAGTGTATAATGCCATGATCTCAGTAGTCTCTGAGCTCCATTTGCAAGTCCTTACTTGACTAAAATTCATTATTAGCTTTTGTGATTCAGGCCTCAGTTCTATGTAGGAGTCTCCTACCTGAGTCCATGCACCGTGATGAGATTTTGCTCTGCACAATGTCCCATTAGGCACCCATGGGGGCATGGAGTCATTTTAGTGGCAGGCTTCCTAAGAACAAGTTTAAATCTAGGACATATTTTCTCAAAATATACAAAGCAACCTCATAAAAATCATATAGATAGATAGATAGATAGATATAATGTAGAAAAACTCTGTTGTCTTGCTAGCATTAAATTTCTATTATATTACCTACCTTTTACAAAGGAAAGTTTGTCACATGTATACAATAGCAGAAAATATCAACAAAAATGTAATTTACTGTGAAAAGAGACCTCTTATGAGGAAAAGGATTATTTCAGAGAAGATTAAAATATTAGTATGTGAACTAGAGTGAGCTATAGAGATTTATTGGCTATCACCAGAATATTTTAGTAAAAGTCAAATAAGTTATGGTCACAAGTCTAGTCACCTTTTGCTTTAAATCAGTGAATAGTAAAAAAACTCAGGATATGACTAATGGAAATTTTAAGTGAGAGGCTTATGTGTTTCTATAGCATTTATATACTGTTATTGATTATAATATTTATATATTTCTATTGTTGCATCTAGAAATTATAGTGAATATTTTCTTAAAGGTTTAGGAAAGTCTGTTTCTGCAAGGGTATTTTGGGGAAGAGCACAGCATAAAATAGATACATGTGATCAACTAAGCAATTAGATGATGTTACAGGGAATTAGAGAAAAGAGATGCCCACGTACACGAGAGCAGATAGAAAATTTGTCTTTTACGTGGTGAGTTTATGCTGGTTTTTTGAAGATTGGCAAGTGGGAGGAGAGGCAATTACAACTGAAATCTCAAATAACTGGAGGAAAATATATATATTTTCTTCCCTGGCAGCTCTGCTGAAGAGAACACTGATTAACATCCAGCCTCCCTGGGTTTGAAACTTAGTTCTGTCCCTACTTAAAGGTGGGTCCTTGGGCAAGTCGCTTTAATTCTGTGCACGTCCAATTTCTCACCTAGGAACGAGGGGAGCGGGTGTCTGGGAGCTCTAGCCGGTCTTAAAAGGGATCCTTCAAAGTGTGGAGCTGAGCTGAAGGGGGGCAGCCAGCCCGTGCCTCTCCCAAGCCAGCTCCTGTCATGAGGGGCCGGCCGCCTGCCCCTGGGTTAGGGGAGCGCGTCGGAATGAATCCTCACGCAGCATCTGCAGGAGGCCTCGGGGCTGGAGGTGCACGTGGAGGAGAGCCTCCGTCACTGTCTTCTCGGCTTCCCTGATAACACAGACATTATTTTCACCGTGACGGAGATTATTTGTTCGTCTTTCTCCGGGTAGCTGACCCCAGAGGCTCTGGAGTGTTTTATAAATTCTTGCCACTGAGTTGAGACCCTTGAAAGCATTTCCTAAAATACTTTGAACTTGAGCTAGACTGCTGAGTTACTTTCTTCTAATGATGCATCTTTAAAGTAGGAGAAAAACACGGTTTTAAATGTATAAGTTTGGACCTTAAAGATAGGAGCGTGCATGCGTGTGTGTGTAGGTTTCTATACACACATACATATAAGTTATGCAAATACATAAATGTGCATACATAATTTATCTCTGCAGTTTAACATACTAGTGCTAGCTAGTGTTTAATATAACCTACAATTTTACTTTGCCCAAAAGGTAACATTAATAACAGAGTTGGTTCTAAAAATAAACACAAGTGCACATGGAATAATCACAACACAAATACATGTGAAGGAAATGCAGAGAATTTCCCAAAGCCAAGCTGCCCCACAAAATCCCAGAGTAGATGATAATGATTCAGGTTGGTCCCAAGGGAAGACGACCCAGAGGAGTGACAAAGAAAGAGCCCGGGTCAGTGCCAGGCATCAAGGCGACGAAAGCATGGGCACACCGTTTCCCAAAGACAGGAGCACTGTGCGCTGTGCGCTGTGCATGCTGCCAATCCAAATGCTCCGCACGGACTACGGGGACGCTGCCTCCTCCTCATCGTTTCAGTCAGGAAGGTACGTCAGTCACTGGACATAACGGGTTGACACTTACCTACTACAAAGCAAAGGAAATGGGAGTTTTCACTAAGTTTGTGAATGTTTGGACCGTGAGCAGAGGGGACAAAAAGGCAATGGAGACGCCCCCTTTGTCCTACATGCATGATCCTCGATAGCAGGAAAGACTATCCACGAACACTGAGAGTCTGTCTGCAGTCCCCTGCCCCCTGTCACATACTGGGCTGGCTTTCCTCAAACCGGGTATGTCCACCCTGGCAGCTTGTACACGTGTGGCCGTGGACTCCTGGGTGTAGGGAGCTGTTCCCCAGTTAGAAGCCACTCAGGATTCTCCCCACCAGCTGCCAGGAGAACCTCCCTCCTGCTCCCATTGGGCAACCAAATGTCCCCTGGTATCAGACTTAGAGGGTCATAAGAGTGACTCCATGAGAAACACTTCGTCACGTCTCCTCTGGCTGAGACAAGGGTATCAGCTCAGGGCCGCAGCACCTGGTTGTGCCACCTGAGAACATTCTCGAAGCAGAACAGTGGGGCCTCGAGGTGTGGGACCCCACTGTTTAAAGCTTGGGCAGGGTCTGTCGACTGGATGATATGACAATTTTATTAATCCAATGGCCATTTGCATGAGGAATTTTCCTTCTAAGCTGACATGGCCACGAGGAAATAGAGTACCTTGATCATTCGAAATGATAGAAAATGACTCATTTTTCCGGTGTGCATAGTTTAAAAATTATTTCTGTTGTGCAGAGGACAAATGCAAGTATTTCTTTCTAAAGAAGATATGACACAGCACAAAAATATTTAAAAAAAAAAAACTAGAATAAATAACATGATGGCTCAAAACAGTAAGCACCCCACTTAGATGGAGTTGACCCAGAAGACCTGCATGGAGGGTCCCTTCCTCTGTCACGGCCAGGGGGTCAGACCTGTGTGGGCAGGTGCTCGGGACGTACTAAGAACTGGAACTGTGAACAAAGCAGCCACTGGTCCCCGCCCCGCCGGGCTCACGCTCGCACCGAGATGTGCCCTCGGGGACGATGGATGGCACTCTCTGAGCTAAACCTCTGTGCTTCGTCTTACCCATCAGTTCTTTGCTTCCCATTCCCATTCAACCATCTCTTAGCGGCTATTTTAAGAGACATTTTTATTTCGGTGAATTTCAATGTCAAGATACCAAGTTAGCATCTTTACTGTTTTATTTCCAGGGTATTTAAGGTTGAATCCTCCAAATATACCTTCTGCTGCTCCCTGTTTGGCCACCTTTCGTGTCACTGAGAGAAGCGGGGGCAGAAAAAGGTATGATGGGGGACGTGAAACCCCAGTGCTGGTGCAGGCCAGATGCCCCGGGACGAGCCCATGACGGCAGCTGCTGGCTGGCGGTGACCGCCCCATCCCGACGACATGTTTCCCTTTGCGTTTTGAACAAACCGAAATCCACAGCGATACGAATGACGATGGGCAGTGCCTGTTTGTCATGCTACGTGTACACGTGGAAGCACTTGCTTGCATCATCTCTTTTACTTTTGACTAAACCTCAGAGGTCCCAGTTCCCACCGTCTCCATTTTCAAGGACGGGTGACAGAGACTTAGAGCAGTTACTAGAACCCAAGTCCAGGAAACGTGACATCAGTCCTCAGGACCCTGCGTCCTCCCCAGGTGCAGAGGAAGACACCACCAATTAACAAAAATATTTTTAGGTTTTCTCATCGTGTCCATCACGACTTGTAATGTCCCGGCAAGATAACTTTTATGGAGTTGTTGTTCGAATACATAACGTGAAACTTAAAAATGACAGTGACCTCCAAACGTACAGTGCCTTGCTCTGTGAGCTCCTTTCATACTTACAAACACCCAGGGCGTGGAGTCCTTTGGTGGCGGTAGGACAGCCACACAAAAAATGCCACGGAAGGAAGGCCCTCGCTCTGGGACTGCTCAAAGCCGACACTTGGGGTGGATCTTGGGCTCAACAGAGACCAACTCTGACACTTCCGTGTCTGTCTTTCAGGGCTGGATTGTCATCCAACCGACGCCTCCGGGGTAGCCTCACCGTGGTATCGCTGAAGCATGGCACCCCCCTTCGAACCTATTTGGCACGCACTCGGGGGACAGATGCCCCTGCAAAAGCTCCCTGCTTGGTGACACTGGACACACTCTTCCCCGCACAGAGGCCCATTGGGATGGTCACTCTGGTGTCTGCCTCCTGGCCCTCGGCCTGGGTCTCCATTGAGCCCCTCTCGCCCGAAATCGGGCTGTGCCTCATAGCATGCTGTTGGTGATATGTCTTGCTCTTCTTCTTGATTTAAAAGCATTGTCTGAGAAGCTCATTTTTGTCTCTATCAATTTTGAAAGCCACAAGTCATTCTTAGTATTAATGTGTGGTCTTAATTTTCCTATTGTCCTTCATGCATAACCCCTTCTTCCTGGACTTGTCCTTATGAAACCCGAGTTCATCAGAAAGTCCATTCTGCGTGCACCCCCACCCCGTCGTAGAATATCAGAACCACACCTTCAAAAGCCTTTACACCTCTGCGTCTTCCCCTGAGAATTTCAGAAGTGCCCTGGGCCTGATGGCATCTTACCCTGCAGGGGGTCCCCTCTTTAGTCTTGGTAAGCCCTACAGTGACAGAGCGGCTTTTCCCAAAGCCTCTGTCCCCTTCACTTAACAGCCAGTCCCTCCGCATTAATTCTGGAGTCGCTATTGTCCTTGGTTCTCTCCATGCTCTCGGGGAGATGAACTTTTCAGCAGAGCAAGTTTGACAGTGATCGGACACAGGATTTCAGCTGAATGGGACTTTGCACAGATGCCTCAACACTGGACTCGCCCATCAACACGCCCTCGTTTTCGCCCGTTTCGTTGTGGGGATCTGCACCCCAAATGTGCACGGCTCATTTCTGTGGTTCTGCAAGTGTGGTCTGTTCTATTTCTCAGTCACGACGTGGCTTCTCTCTCTCTCTCTCTCTCTCTCTCTCTCTCTCTCTCTGCTTTCATCTTTGGAAGCATCCTTTGGAGTGTGTCTTCACCACGGACGTCAGGAAATTTTCATGCAATGATACACTTTTCTCACAGAGAGTTCATGGCGCCCCATTCCTCGGAGATCTGTTCTTTTTACTCAGCAAGTACATTGGAATGTCCCTGCGAACAGCTCGTCTGGGTCCCAGGGGGAGTTCGTAAATCAGAGTTCCCTCCACGTGCTAGAACCTCGAAGCTTGCGTTCTGAGTGCTGCTGGGACATGACCCACGGGTGCTGACCCCCCTGCGTGGCCAGCTCCACCGTGGTCCGGTCTCTTTCCTTGGTGTTTTGTGGAGAACGTGATGTTGCTTCTCTCAGAACGTGCAAGTTTGCCTCTCAGGAGGAGCCTCGCACTCTCACCATCTGACTCACAGATTCACTGCGGCTCTTTTCATTTCTAAACATCACGTTTCCAGGTGCTTCTGCCCAGGAACTCACCTGAGCTTGGGGATACCTGCGCCAGGTGGCCGTGAATCCGCATGCAGGCTAGGTGGGTGCTTGTGTCAGGTGCCGCCTCCTCAGTGTCGTGTCCTGAGGAGTCCCACCTCCACGTCCAGGGCTGTGGTCGCGATGTGACGAGAAGGCACTCTTCAAGCTGGGAAGCTCAATGCAAGGATGTTTCGTAATCATTTTGATATTTAAAAATTTCACTAAAATATTATTTATCTTGTTTACTGAGCTTCCCCCCACCCCTTACGTGTCCTCCAGGTTAGTCTCTGTCTTGCCTCTTCTTAGCTTTGACCCTGTCAGTATTCTGCACTTGTTTAAGGCTCCACAATGAAAACGGAAGTTGGACTTTTCTCTGCATGACCTCTTGGCAGTCATCAGGTCACTAAGATACACCAGTCACGCGGATGTTTCCAATGGGCACTCCACCTTCCTGCTTAGCATTTCTAAGGTGGCCGTGTTGGCCACTAAGCTGAAAACCAGTGATCCCGCTGACAAAGGAAAGTCCTAGAAATTTTTCCGTTAAAATTGGCCAAATCTGGAAGCACCTCCTGCAGCAAGGAACGCGGGATTGCCAGGAACTGGGGTGTGGGCCACCTTGTCGCTGTGGAAACTGGGTCCCAAGTCTCTCCTCTGGGAGCACAAAGTACGTGTCCCCCAGACACCTGCTCACTGGTTGTAGCCGGAATAGCGTCCGCGTCCTGCTGTCCAAGGTGGGTCCCACCATCCATTATGTCCCGGTGACATGCACCTTCCCAACAGGGTTTTCTACATGGTAACATTTTAATGCTGTCACTTTGGGAGAATATTTTGTCTTTAAAGTAGAAAAGGTCAAGTCTGCAAAGTTTTAGATAGCTTTGATAGAAATCAATACAATGAAGGGCAAACTTCCTACGAAATATTTTGAATGTTTTCTTTATTGGCTGCTCAGTTGTACAAATGAGACACATGGGATGTAACACAATTAAATCGGGGTTGTGGTTTTTATAGAAGAGCTGCACCCTGACTCCAAAGAAATCGAAAATTATCTTAAAAGTCTTACCGCAAATGGGCCGTGAGACTAAATAAAACGCAACTCTGGCTGCCTCCACGTCAGGCTGGAGCTGCTGGCTGCGCCCTTGCGTTTGTCACATGCCAGCTTTGTCGGTTTCAAAGACCAGGTCACATACATGGTGAAAAGCCTCGTCTTAGAAAGTTACTAAACAGCGCAATGACCCATGTGGCAGTTTAATTGTTCCTGGCGATTATATAAATTTCATTTTTTGGTCCCTTTCTCTGTATCGCATAGCGATCAAAGACGCCCATGCCTGCATCCCCTCGTGTGCTGCAGGATTGAAGACAGCATTTCCTAAATTCTCACTTCTGCAGGATGGTCAGGCACGTACAGATGCCTTCATTCCAGCAGTAAGGAAAGAGACGGATGCTGGCACCTGTCACACAGGTGAGAGACCGCACCACCTGTCCAGGGGAACACAGCTGCACACCTACCGCCCCTCTCCCGGGGGTTCTGTCCCCACTGCTCAGGACATGCCCTTCTGTCAATCAGGGAGATGATGCCATCTGTATAGGAACCCGTGAGGGTTGTTTGAGAGATCAGAAAGCATCGTGCAGTATTGCCTCCCAGTTAGGCCTGAAGAGCCCATCACACGCTCCTGAAGGTTATTTGTCTCAGGGGTTAACATTGTTATCCAATGCACCTAGTTCAAAAGTTGGTCAATTGCAAAGTTAAGAAAAGTGACATATTTCAGCAACAACAATCTCAAACCGATTTGCTTGGCAACTGTTCTGCCTGAAATGGTCTTTCCATGGAATACAAGGGCACGTGGGTTATGCCACCTCTCTGTTCCCAGTGTGCTTTATCTCTGGGACTCTTTAGCAAAGAAGATCCTAAATGTATGTTAAATAAAAGGCCAAGTTCCATTCTGTACACTTTGCCATAATTGCCACCATTTATTATACAAATGTTGCGAGTTACTGATAAAACAAGCACTTTTTATAGACAGAGAAAAATTGCAGATAATATATAGAGAGAAGATACATTCCTGGTAGAGATAATTTTGTCAAATATTTTATAGAAAACTATGTAATCTGAGTAAGAAAATTAAGACTTGGGTTGATGTAGACACTGTTTAATTTATATTCCCTCTGGAGCTGTTGCAGAGAACCCAGAGAATCCTGTCATCGGGATGAACCTCTTCAGAAGCGCCACGGTGGAGCAGCCCGGCAGGACTGGAGGAGGGTCTACAGCTTCCCCCAGAGGTGACCTTGACGTCACCCAGAGGGGTGACCCATATTCTTGGCTAGTGGGTTTAGAAAGTTAACACCTGCACTCATTTGTTATGTTTAATCACATTTGATTTGATCCCACAACGGTGTACAGTTTTCTCCATGTTGTAAATTGAATCTTTTCAAAGACTGTGTTCTTCGTCTTTGCTGGAGTCAAATGCCCTTCTGGAGACGTGGACACGGAAAGGCGGTAGACGTTGGTTGCTTCAACTTCCAGTGTCAGGCGACATGGTGGTGCCCAAAGATGGAAGAAATGCAAAAAGCCATCTTCTTGAGCCTGGGTCCCGTCCAGGAGTGCCACCCTGGGTAGACATCTGGTGTACTCTCTGCTCCAAAATATGTATTTCAGGGGTGGGCATTGGGCCCACACTAAGAGGTGATGCCAGCCTCTTAGAAGAATCTCCTGTCTGCCCTCTTCAAGAGGGCAAGGCTACAGAATGTAAAACTAGAGAACCAGAGACAGCCCTGCCCAACTCTGAAGCTCATGAGAGCCACCCTGAAAGCCTGGCATGTCCCACTGCTTTGTCTCCCCGTTTCCCCCATCCGAAGGCATAAGACCTCACACACAGGGGCCTGAGCATCCGGGCACAACTCTTTTCTAGCACCTTCTACCATCTCCTTCTTATCGGGACACCAAGATGACCACACGTCCAGGACTTACTTTCTGTCCTTCACAGATAAAACAGCGGTACGAGGTGCAGCTTTAGGAAGTCACACGTTGCCTGGGAGTGGACATGGAACACCCCGTGAGCAGGCTGGCATGCCTGCGGTGCCATTTTCCTTGTAGCTTTAAGTGTCTTGGCAGAAACCAGGGAGACCTGTGTCAGTATCCTCCCTCTCAGACGAGGGAAGAGGCTTGGAAAGTCTCCTGCCTTGACCCAGCCAACACCCAACGGGACACATTTCAAACTAGTTTTACCTGTTTGTCTCCAGAATTCGCCCTCTCCGTGCACCGCTGTCTGTTGTGCCGAGATGAGCTCACAAGGACCTCAGGCAGTGGGATGACAAGAACACTCTAGCCAAGCTGGGCGCTATGACAAAAGTAGCATTCGCTTTGAAATGGAAGCCCACCACCACATTAGTATTTGGGGACTTGCTATGTGCCTGGCTCCATGAGACATCTTTTCGACAGTCTTCTACTTATCACAGCCTGCTGGGCCGGCAACACAGCACTCCGAAAGAGGAAGTCAGCGTGCCAAAGCGATTACCTAGCGGTTGGGTTTCACACAGCCGCGACGTGGTCACCCCGGGCTACAAACCGGATGTCGGCCTGGGCTATGTCACCCTGGGCTACAAACCGGATGTTGTCACCCTGGGCTACAAACCGGATGTTGTCACCCTGGGCTACAAACCGGATGTTGGCCTGGCTCCGCAGAACGAGTTTTCCTCACTACCCCCTGCTTCCTTCCAAGATGCGGCAAATTGCCCGCTATAGCCTCTTTCATCAATTTACTGGAAAGATAAATCATTCAAATTATATTGAATTGGAAAGGAATCGGAAATAAAGGTTAATTCTTAGAGTTAAAAGGCTGGCCCCAGACCTAAAACCCATTTTCCTTTTGGTACAGTTGATGGTCTTTCTTGATGACGGCCCTGCTCATCTCAAACGGACCAAGGTTCGGTCCACAGCACGTGAGTGTCCCTCGTAGCAGTGAGGTGAAGAACACAGGTGCGCAGAGAACCCGGGAGGGGCCCTTCCACAGCCCGACAGTGAGAGCAGAGCCGAAGGGAGGGCACTTCGATTGGCAAAACCAGACCTTCATGGAGAAACCCAAGTTCCTTGACAATAATGGGAACAAAAGGGGAAAAATGAGAAAGCTCGGTTAATGTCGGACGGATAATTCGCCAATGATCCGATGCGTTCTAAGTCTGAAACTCTCCTTAATTAACACTGAGGCCTTTGAAACTTCGCCTTGTTTTACGCTTGTGATTGTTACAGAAAAACTCCTTGTTTACTCCTGAGGATGGCAGGAACAAAGTGTCAAGTTGCTCAAAATTCTGTGTAAGTGCTCCCCTTTCTTCTTCTGGAAGCATCTGTGGGAATGAAGGGTGTTGTGTCCCCGCCCTGGTGCGGAAAGCCTTTGGTCAAAAGCAGCATCCCGACCAAGGCACGTTAGAGAGCGCTCACAAAGAAGACATGTCTGTGAGGAGATTTAAATAAAACATGCAGCAGGGTCTCAGAGGCATTCTAGGAGAGGATTTGTAATTAGCATGAGGCTCAAGGTCCCCAAAATTGAATTTCATGCATAATTGCGCCGTTCATTACCGTCGATAATTACCATCACAAAACACGAGATGGAAGGGTTAATCAAACCGGCTGGGCACGCGGGCGGGGGCTGCCGACGAAATAACAAGGATGTTGTAATAAGTTGGAATGTGTGTTCTCGTCCCAGAAGGGTTTTATACACACTTATTTTTAAGCATTTGATAGTTACAGGGAAAATGTCAGGAAGACATTTTCGGAATTGCTAAAGGGCAGAGTCCTCAAAGAGACAGGCCTCTTGTGTCCTTGTTGTGTTCCTCTCACAGGCAAGAAGGCGTCACTCCCGTCACCAGCAGAGTCCTCGTGCGCCAAGCCGGTGCCTGGGCGACGGATAGGTCAAATGTAAGACACACGTGTGTCCTATACGATGCTCCTTCGGCTTGATTCTTGAATGAGGTAATGGGATCACCGGGCGCTCTTCCTTGCCGGTATGCATCTTGATTTCTCCTGACAGTCGTACAGTGGTCATCTAGCCTGCAAACACATTCTAACTTACTTAATTCCTCTTTAGACCAACAGTTGTTTTTCACTTTTTTCTTGGCTATTATAAATGATGCAACCATGACCATTCTTGCAATTATATATTTGTTCATGTGTCAGGATATATATATACACACACAGAGATTCCAGGTGGGGAACCTCTGAGCCAAAGGCCATGCTCAGATTAAACTTTCATGTTCCCACCAAAAGCTGCACTAGCATTGTCCCGCCAGGGTGTTCAGCAGTCCACACGCAGCTCTGTTCATCCCTCCACGTCCTCCCCACCTTGAGACGTGACTGTTTCAACTATTGTCAAGATGAAGGTCAATAGCTTTCATCTTGTCGCTGCTTCATGTGGTGTATTTTGGGGCACTTGTGAGGTCGTACATCCTTTCTGAAGGATTATTACCAATTTGTATGTCTTCTGCACTTGAGCTGTTTTGTTTATTAACTATTTTTCTGTTTTCCTATTTTGCTGATCTGTCCTTCACTTTATTAGGGGACCTCAGCCACCCTTTTGTTGATGCTTTATCACGGTGGGTGACACACCTTTTCCTGTCATCTGTGCTGTCCTTTGTCCAGTTGTCTGGAGTCTGGGGCTGTGGTTGGGACAACACCAGAGGAGCTACTAGAAAGGAGCTTCACAAGCAAAGGTCTGCAGTCCTGCAGGCTGGCAGGAAGTGAAGGGTGCCAGGCAGACGGGACGGAGAGACCCCACATGACCCTGCTGTCCCCAAATGCCCCCCGTGTCTTACGTGCAGCATCCTGAATTCCTGCTGTGAGTCACCACCCCGGGTTCAAGGAAACCTCAGGAGACCCAAGCGCTACAGCCAACTCCCGTCAAAGCACCGCCTCAGCTTGTAGGACTCCCTCGCTTTTGTAGCAGTTTTCTTTAGCTCAGGACACGTCGAGGTACATTTCTGAGGTACAGTTTTGGACGATGTACAAAAATTGTGCGGGCCAGGTGTAAGGCCTGTGTCACTTGATAGTAGACATACATTTGAGTAGGTACATGGAATGTGTTTCAAGTTCAGTATGAGCAATGCTCGGTTCAGAGGAGGGTCGCCAGGGATAGCGCTGAATTTGCATGCTCGGCTTCTATGGGACAGATAGCGTGACACTGCATCTGCATTACTGACACCATGTTCAGTCAGTACCGTAAGTCACACAGCTGCCACTGAGCCCACAGGTTCACTCAGCCTCCACTCGACAGAGATGACACCACACTGGCCACAGAGATGAGCGGCTTGTCTTTGAAGTGTTTAGCACCTAAATCATGGCCATTTCAACGTGCCTGCCATTGCAGAGTTCAAGAGATTTTTCACATGCGCTATCTTCTTTTGATCTGCAGGGCTAACTTTGCTCCAGAAAAAAGCATCAGAAATGAAATACAGCGTCAGGGCTTTGAGGAAGTGAGACCCAGCCAGTATTTGGGGGCCCAGACTGATTTTGGAAGCTCGGGTATGGTACCTCAATCTGTGGGAGAAGCCACAGGGTTGGTAACAAGTGGAATGCATGTGGGGGCCACCTGGCCCCCTTCTCGGGACTGCCTTGCACTGGCCCCGCAGAGCAGGGACATCTCAGGCCTGTTCTGTGACACATCCATTCAGTTCACAAGGAATTGGAGCAGCTGTATAGGGACACAGCCTATGTCAGCCACAGCTGTTGGTGAACCTAAAGTCAAGTCACTGGATCGCTTTCCAGCCCAACCCAAGGTCCAGCCCCTGCAGACCGTGTCCCGCCCACCCCGGGTGACAAGCACAAGTACTTCACTGTGTGTGTGTGTGTGAGTGCACTGGTGTGTGTCTGCATGCTAGCCCACCCCAGGGTGCATAATTGTGTCCGTGTGCCACTGTGCATGAGAGTGTACATGTGTGTCAGCTTGTGTAACCTGTAAGTGCATGTGTGAGTATCTGTGTGTGAGTGTGTCATCTGTGTGTGTGTGTCATCTGTGTGTGTGTGTCATCTGTGTGTGTGTTGTCTGTGAGTGAGTGTGTGTGTGAGTGTGTCTGTGTGTGAGTGTGTGAGTGGATGTACTGCACGGTGTGCGTGCATCAGTGTGTCAGCATGTGTGTGTCTCAGTGCACGAGTGGGCCAACATGTGTGTGTGAATGTGCATGCCTGTGTGTATCACACATGCCACTGAGAAATCTAATTTCTCAAAGGACTGTGACCTTTCCTGAACATGGCGGTACCTGCACGCTGAGAATGCGTGAAAACCATCCTGGATTTGGGGGCCTAACTCTAATTTTTAGGAGGTATGACTATCGTGGCTGGCTGCAGCACTGATGGTTACAAATCATAAAATGACATTCATTTCTGTTGAAATACATTCTGCTTTAATACTACAACTTGCGTATCAGTAACATGAAAGGCTGGATAGAACAAAATGAACTTCTGTGGTGTGAGCTGCCCACTTGGTGGGACTATGTCCTGACAGCGCAAGCTGACGATCACAGATACAACAGCCCTGAGAAGGCAATGCACGCGTGGAGTTTAAACAGCCCGTATTAAACCCACGATACTCATTCTGGAAGGAAACTCTTTAAAAACTAACAATATTTCATCTCACTAAGCATTTCTTCCCTCGGGATCAAATCACTCATTTTTGCTTCCTGGATAATGATCCTACGGAGAAGCACTACAGAATCAAAAGCAATAAACTGGACACACGAAATTACAAGTGGTCCCGGCGGAGGTCACCGCTCGTGTTTTAACCCTGAAAGTTAGACCAGCAACGCACTTCCAGGTTCTTGTTTCTGTTTTATTTCTTCCAAACCTAACTCTGAAAATATGCACCCTTCCCTCCTCATGTGGAAAGTGTATGGCGAACACATTGTGCGGATCAGATCACAGCTCTGGGCAGGACCATCTACGCATTTTTTCATCAACATCAGAGAGATATTTCTTCTCTCTCCGTGAACTTTTAGCCTCCCTTCATGCTATCGACATTTGTTTAACACAATGATTATATTTCTTTCATGTTATTTTTTTTGTCCAGTGCAGCGAAGCTAAATTGCTTGTAGTTAATTTTGAGTGCACAATTTGTTGCTGTTTTCTTTACATTTTTCCTAATAAATACCTTGCTTTAATATTTTTCTCATGTGTTAATACTTAACACATTGTAAATACTAACTAGGTCAACGCCATATTTCACCTAGGAAGAACAGCTTATCTTTTCTGTAACTTTTTACCCCTTCCTGCCTAGCACTCCCCTCACCCTTCCAAATCTAATTGCAGATAGGCAGAAAGAAATCTGGGGAGAGTTCCCCCTTTGTGTCAGAAAGGATGCTTTCATGTCACGTCTCTCTGGGAGAATGCCAGTAAAGGGGACATGCTCCTTAGAGCAACAAACACCGCGATGTCTGGACATTGAACTACGCACAAGGAACGCTTTCTCAGCCTGCTCTGGCCATTTGAACCTCAGTCGCTGGCAGAGCAACGCACGTAGTTTCATTTGCTATTTCACAGGAACTTTGATAAGCTGTAAGATGATATGTATCCGCAATTTAATGACTTAAAATTTAATAAAAAATTGCAGGAAATGGATATTGTTTTTTCTTTGAGTGTGTCAATACGGAACAAAGTTCATGGTGTTTTAAACTTTGGTTGCTATTTAGCTGGAAATGCTTAATTTATCCGACACAGGTATCGTTTTCGTTATTTTCATGCTATAACGCAATCGGCATTCCAAGCTCATGTGTGCGTGGGATGTGCCTGCTCAGCCTCTTCGGGGAGGGCCTCTTGGCTCAGTGTAAACGCCAACTCCTGGAACATCTCTGCCCCAGTGACTACGCCACCCCACACGGCTCTATCCGTCACCGTCGTTCATGGGACTCCACGTGATCACGGTGTCCTGCTGGGGCCACAGGCTGGCTTGAGCACGGACACACCTAAGGCAGTGGGGATATGAAATGGCTAAGAGGTGCTCCCTATTTAGCACAGTGCTCTGGCAAAGGCAGGACGCTGACCTTTTGCGGGTGTGAGCTGGCGGACGCAGGCAGGTCCTGCGGGAAGGCTGGGGAGATCCAGGGACCTGAGAGAGTCTCACGTGACCCCAGGGGCATGTCTCTGTGTTGTGGTAAGATGGAGGCCGGGCAAGTTTGACTCCTTCCCCAGGTCACACGGGCTGTAGGGACAGGCGGAAGGGCCACGGCTCGACTCTACACGTGACGTCACAACCGCTCACCCACCCTCTACTGTTTGGGTGAACACCTACCTGGTTCCTCACCGGGCACGTGCTTTGGGGACTGGAAACACTTTCTGTTGATCTCGTCGCCATTTGGAAGCGCGGTTTTAAACCATCCTGTTAGTTGCACACTTGTTTAAAGAGAATCCCAGCGTCCTGGCATTGAGGGCAGTGACGTTCCTGGTCTTCAGGATCTGCTGAGGTCTTCTTCAGGACCTCACCTGTGGGTGGGTTGTCACAGGTGTTTCACGGATGCCTTAGAGGAAAGACATAGCTTCCATTGCTCAGGAAATAAATTGGGCAAATGTGCATGATTCTGCTTCTTCGTTTGAGTAATTCAGGAGTTAGTAACGTACTTCGTGTCCTCAGTTAGTGACTGAATCCTGTCTGGGTCTGAGGGAAGAGGGTTAAAGAATGTAGCGGAGGCTCGGGATGGACTTCCCAGGAGCCACAGCAGCCCCGCGGTGGCCTACCCTCACTCAGCAGCTCTCACTTTGTGCTGGGTGCTGTGCTAAGTGCCTAGAAATTGGCTCACAGCACCCCTGAGAAGAAGCGCCCAGTGTTGGCTGAACTGTGTCCCTCCGGAGTCTGTATGCTGAAGTCCTAACTCCTAAGACTTCTGAGTGTGACCCTGGTGTCATTGCAGAAATTACCAATTGAGATGAGAGCGTATGGAATAAGATAGGCCCTAATCCAGTGACTACTGTCCTTATAAAAAGGAGACATTTGGACACACATCCACGCACGCACACATGCGCACGCAGACTCCATGTCAACACGAAGGAAGAGAATAGTGGTATTTCTACAAACCAAGGAGCACCGACGTCAGCTGGGAAACCCCCAGACGCTGGAGGCAGGCACAAAGCAGGTGCTCCCCCAGCCTCAGAAGGACTCAGCCCTGCCAACACCTTGATCTCGAACTTTGGGCCTCCAGAGCTGAGACAATTTCCTCCTGTTGTTTAAGCCGCCCAGTCCACTGAGATTCGTGGACGCTCATACAACTCTCACCGTTACCTCATTTAGACAAACAGAATGAGGTCCCTTTCGTAATTTAATTTTCCAGACACATGTCTCAGCTGGTCAGGGTGGTGTCCATCAGAAACCAGTTCTTGCCACCACGTCCTGGTGTCTCACTGTCACCTTGACGCTGCCTGTGTGCACAGCACAGGGCTGGGGACAGGCTCTTGTGCACTTGGAGAAGCCCCACCTGGGTGTCACAGTCCCTGCTTTGAGGAGCACATGGCCCCATTATCAACCCCCTGAGACCCACATTCTGGACCAATAACTGTTTTTATGCCCATATTTTGCTTTATACATCTTGATGCTATGTGATTTGACAGATAAGGATCAGGGTGAGGTCCTTGGAATGAATTGAGGGCTGTATAGATTTTAGTTTCGCCTGGGGACACTTGTTTAAAAGTCATTTGCACATAGATGTTAGTCTCAAATATTTTTTTTCAGGGCAGGGCAGAGAGCCAACCTAGAGCAAGTCGATTGTCAATAGTCGTTTTTAATACTGATCGGTTGTATGTATCTTTGTATGTATGTTAATGCATCCTTGGGGAAAGTTTTATAGAAGCAGTGCCAAGTAGACAATTTAAAAATCTTTTTCTCTTTCGGGCTTGAAGGGCACAGATAAGTTAAGATCAGACAAGGATAATATGAGAGTGTTGGGAGTTGTCAGCCCCTAATTCTGGAATCCTACCTATTCAGTGTGTCTTGGAGATGCTCCAATGTCTTGAGCCTCTAATGAGTGGGGATCCCAGTGCTGTCTGCTGCTGACAAATGCAGGGTTATGTCTGGTTCAGGCCGCACCTCCCAATCTCCAGGAAGTGTGCGCACTCACTGCAAAGTGTTTCATCTGCAAGAATTCGCACAGCTCCAAGTGGTCTTGCTTTGGGCTTGTTGGCTTTTCTCACATGCTGATACCTCTGGGAGCATTCCCAGACCTCACTGTTTTCCTGCTGAGGAAGGCCAGTGCTCCTAGGTGGCAGGCACTGTCAGGGGCAGTGACTTGGGTCCCCGACTCAGGACTCATACAGTGACTGTCTGACTTACAGACTCAGCGGGGGTTTCAAGCCAGGGTCTGTGAAATGAGATTTTACCCCAACGACACCTTCGGTAGCAGTGCTTTGTAACCCCGCTGGTACTGAGAGGTAACCCACCGGGACCCTTGTCTGTCCTGCCAACCTTCGGTAGAGGCGGGCCGGGCAGGACACAGAGCACTTTCTGTGCTGCCTGGTGACCACACCACAGCCCCGGTCTCCCTGGCGTCCTGGTGCCACCCCTCCGACCTCACCCCTCTGTCTCTGATCCTGGGTTTACAAGCCTCCTCACCTCATCCCAAGCCCAAATTGCAGATACTGTGTTCTGTTGTTTTTATGATATCTTGAAGCACATATTATACAGTGGATGAGAAATAAAAATGAGAAACCAGGTACAAAATAGCAGTACAATTTTTAAGAGCTATAAAAAGAAGCTTGGACAGGCTCTGTGTGTGTGTATTTATGTGCATTTAATTATGTGTGTGTGTCTATGTGTGTGTATATTTATGTGTGTGTATTTGTATATGTATTTATGTGTGTATATTTAAGTGCGTGTATTTATGTGTGTGTGTCTATGTGTGTGTATATTTATATGTGTCTATGTGCATGTATATTTATGTGTGTTTATGTGCGTGTGTGTATTTGTGTATGTGTGTATGTGTGTGGGTGTGTGTATATGTGTGGCTGTGCATGTTATAAATTAAATTTCTCATTTAGTCTCATGAACATGTCTTACCCCCACCTTCCGTGTTGTGGTGACAGTGGCAGATGGTGACTTGGGTTCCTGTGACCACTCTGGGAACCCTCCCATGGGGGAGTCTATTCCATCTCCCCGCCTTGGTGCAGGGAGCTCCCCCAGGATCCTGTGCAGGGAGGTAAGGGGGAGGCCGCCCTGCCCGCCAGGCCGTGGGAACCCGCTAGCTCCCTCGCCTCACTTTTGTAAAAGCTCTAACTCAATGGCTTGATTGGTGTGGATAAGCAAGGGAGGTTTGGCGGCTGGTTAGAAATCTCCCGGGCCTGTTGCCCTGACCTGTGGGATACGTGGAGCATCTTTCTGACCCACCACCTGTCATTTTGGAAAGACAAAGATGCAGTGGGTGAGGAGGAAGGAATGGTGGGAGTGACGCAGTCCCCGTGTTGAAAACACGTGGGGACTCTCACAGGAGGCGCTGGCCCGCCAGTGTCTTTTCTTGTTACGAAAGGCGGAAGGACAGGAAGCGGGCTTAAATGACAGCATGAAGACTTTTGGTTCGATATGGGGGACGAGTCCTGACATTGAGTTACGACTCATTAGGGTACGGTACCCGGGAATACAGTGTTCTTCGAAGTGTTTACTATATACAAATGCCGTGACACAAAGCTCGCCTTGTGACCTGGTTGATTTTAAAGTAAAATTCTACATCTCACTCCCCCTTGTCCCACGTGAGTCAATTTTACAGTGACAGGCAAGAATGAGTGGGTCACCAGGCCACTCCCTGGTCCGAAAGGAGACCTGGAGGTGGGAGGCCTCTCTGGGCGGCCATGACATCTGTGCTGTCCTGCGTGCTTGAGCTTCACGACAGCCACATCACCCCTAGGGACTGTGAGTCCTCGTTCACCCCAACTTGCGTTCTCTCCGGGCACGGCCCTTGCTGGGACAATCTCCATGACCGAATCAGTCCTCGGTGACGCGGAAGGGGCTGCCTGTGACCGCGAAGGCGCAGGTGTAGCACTGCGTTCTGGTGGCCGCGTAAAGGAAGCCCCGATCTCGGAGGATTTAGGTTACCACTGTCCCCAGAGGAGCGCCATCGGACGCTGCATCTTTCTAATCTAGAATTACAGCTGCTCGAACTACCAGGAGGTGAGTTTGGCAGGAGATAGTAAAAGCCACCTCCGGGCACTGCGGAGTGGTTCGAGGGGGCCCTGACGAAAGACACCAGGGTCACCCCAACAGCCTATGACTGTGTCCTTTAATTTGACTGAAGTAAGACATTTATATTTTTCATTCTCTTTTAAGATGCAGTTTATCTTTGCTCGGTCTATCACAGTCAAGACACAGAGTGGGGAAAAGCTAGTTTGAATAATTTTCGGAATATCTGGGTATTTACTCCAGACGTTACATTTTTAACTGGTTTTAATGTGGCGACAGTGGGCTACTGCGCAGGGCATGTTCCCCGTCTGCCGGTCCCCCATCGGGTGTCTCGTCGCTGACAGGTGAGAAGGATGGCCCTTGGCCCAAACTTAAAGCCCTTCTGGGCCAGTCCTGCCGTCGTGTAGCTACTACAAGTAGATCCTGTTAGCAGGTCCCTCCAGCCTCACTGAGCCCCTGAAAAGGTGCTGATGGATGGATGGACAAGGGGCTGAGACCAGGAGATCCCCTTACACCTGACTGGTCTGGCTCTCCCAGACCGGAATCTCTGGGATTGTGCAGTAAAGGAAGATAGTCCCAACTACAGCTGGTGTGGTTTGTTTGCTTGTTTATTTTTATTTGCTTTGCTTTGCAAGGCTTTAGAGAGAAGGCAAAATGATGTCTTGGAAATATGGGGGCATGTAAGCTGATAGCCGTGGATCAGGAGAACAGGGTGGGGGCTGACAGATTCTAAAAGCACGCACAGGATTAAACCACACGTTCCACCCCGAGCCCGGCCCAAACACGGGCTGCTTTCCCGAAAGATCTCCGAGCTTCAAAGTGTCCTGGCATTTACCCAACACACACATCTTGAAGTGAGCACGGAAGTGAAAAGATAACAACATGAATATAAATGTTCTGACTTTATCCTCCTGCCATTCAGCTTGAAAGCATTTTCCTTTTTGAGGCACTTACCAACCCCTTTAGGCTATTACAGTTACGGACTCAGGAACAATGGAGCTCAGGTCTACCTGAGTTATTTTGGGATACGGTTAGCAATGAAGACTTTTATACAAATCTATTAAGACTGCAATGAAAAGTGTTAAAAAATCATTTTTTCTTTCCAGCTTAGAGGATTTCTAAGCACCTTCTTACGCAATTTGACGAATTTTACAACTACAATTTGAGGAATTAAAATAAAAAACAACTTCTGTAGGTAACAGTATTATATCTGGCCTGCCATGTTCCCAAATGAGCTCTCTAGAAGATAAGGAACTCTGGGTCTTTCTACCTCTTGCCTGTGTTTGCTGAACAGTGAATCAGTTCTAAATCTAAATGGGAATTGCCAAGTTGGGAGATTCTTGGGAGCCCTTCGGAGGCCCTGGGGGACATGCCGAGCACCGTGTCTGAGGGCACGGAGGGCCCTGGGATGAGGGAGGCTCAGGTCGGTGTGCGAGCAGGACGCAGGCTTGCACATGGAATTAGCACTTTCCAGTTGTGTGGTCTCTGCAAACTTACTTCATTTCACTGACACATAATTTGTTGGCATAGACATCAGTTTCTGTCTTGCAACCTTGTCTGGTTTACAGACAATACATATAAAGGTTTTTAACACACAGGAGGTGTTAGGAATAATTTAATGAAGTTATTGTCTTCAATGAATAATTTAGTATCTGCTATGCAGAGTCTCAGTTTGGCCTTTTTTGGGGTACTCCTGCCTGTATCCCCCATGGCTTTGGATCCCTAGCAGGTGCCCCGCAGATTCCAGACATCAGCAGAGAGATGTTCCACACACCCAGCCCACTCAGGAGGTGTCCGGAGCTAGATGTGCAGACTGGGTCTCAGGAAACTTTTAAATCGTCTTTCTCAAAGACCAGGGTATCAGCTGGAGGGTGGATCGCTGCATCTGCACGTCAATCAAAGGCCTCAGGAGTGAGAGATGATCCCTGAGAGCTTGTGGGACCTGGGACCTGGGCCCTGGGTGGACAGAGCTCTGACTGGGCTCAATCATTTCATCCAGTATGTGAGTGTGTGTTAGCGTGTGCGTGAGAGTGTGTGTATATGCGAGTGTGTGTACATTGTGTGTGCGTGCATGTATGTGTGTCAAAGTATGTATGTGTGTATGTGAATGTGTGTGTGTGACCGTGTGTGTGTGCATGCATGTGAATGCATGTATGTGTCTGAGTGTGGGAGTATCAGGTGGAGGGGAGATTGCTCCAGAGAGTGGCATGGATGAGATTTTATCTGCGTCCAGTGTGAACACAGGTTCTAATGGAACCACAGCCCCTGCTTCGTCTACAGTGAGCCACAATTCAGACCGAAGTTCAGAGCACAGGTACGGGAAGCCCCTCAGCTCCTGCTTCCTACCTGCCACATCCCAGGAGAACTTCCCAGATGATACTGGGGCACCGCGGTGCTCTGCACAATCATGAAAACCCGCCTGTATGAAAACTGTAGTAGTTTATTACTGGCCTAAGTGTTCAATGTCACACACACACGTGGAGAAGTGCGTGTGTGAGTCTCTGAGGTGTGTTCTTCTGGAGACTTAACATGACAATAAGAAGAAAAGAAGTTTTCTGACATCTTGAGTGAACTGGCCAGCATTCACCTGGATTTTTTACATGACCGCCTTCATTGCCATCATCACTGTATTAGCTTCCTAGACCTGTGAAAAATATACCACAAAGTCCCACAGACTGGGGGCTTAATCACCAGATGAGTATTGTCTCACGCTTCTGGAAGCTGGCGGTCTGAGATCCAGGTCTCAGTGGGGTCAGTGTCTCCCGAGGCCTGTCTCTTTGGCCACTTTGTCCCTGTGTCCCTCTGAGTGTGTCTGTGTCTTCATCACCTCTTCTTTTATGGACACTAGTGGTACTGGATTAAGGCCACCCTGACAGCCTCATTTTAACTTGATTGCCTCTTTAGGGGCCCTCTTTAAAAATACTGTCACGTTCTGAGATGCTGGGGTGAGGATTGCACCCTGTGAATTTAGAGGATGTGATTCAGTCACGTATTTAACTACTTAAAACCGGTTCTCACAGTTTAACGCGTGTGCACCGAGCTGCCCAGGAAGCTTGCTGGGCCCCAGCAGTCACCAGTGTGGGATTCGTGGGTCTGGGTGAAACCGAAATCCATGTCTGATGTGTGCTAGGGGGTGCTGCCAGGGCGGTCTGACTGGCGCCCATGAGAACCACAGATTTAAAGTACAAGGTCATTGAGGAGAAACAGGGCCAGATAAGTGGTCCGTGTGACCTGCAAGGGCTCGAACTTGATCTCACAGAAAACACTCAAGGGGAGCCCTCCCTCCCTGTTCCTCCTCTCTCTCTGGATATCCTCCTCATCTCCTCATTCTGAACCAAAAATGATGCTATTTTGTTCCTCGTATGAAAGTACACACCTGAAATTACAACGGGCAGTCCAAAGAGTTATGGTAATCCCTCGCCTCACAGCAGGCGTAAAATAATTTTGAAAGTCCGAAGGAAACGTTCTCAGAAACCTAATTAGTTAGTAGGAAACAGGCTGGAAGGCCAGTGGCCTTCACTGGATTGTTCTGCTCAAAACGGCTGACCAGACGTTTCATTTTAAATGGGACAGAAAACAACGGTCCTGTTCCGGGTCACCTGGCATGGACGGTCAGCCTGCTGGCACCTTGAAGTTAGCCCAGTGAGACACAAAGCTGACCACATGCACCATTTGACACAGGACAGGACCATTGTTTTCTGTCCCATTGAACATGGGACGTCTGGTCAACTTAGCTCAAAATCAGCTTGGCGGTGACAGGTATTCATGACATTTAAATGTGTTTATTTTGTCCTTCTCCCTTTCCCTGCTCCTTGCCCCGGGAGCCTCCCTTTTCATCGTATTTGTCCTGCGCTGTTAAAAGGAAGCACAAGGGGACCCTGTGAAAACCCAGGACTCAGTCGGCATTACAGACCTGTCTGTCACTCAGGTGGAGGGAAGTTGTCAAGGTCAAAGAAGTCGGACTAGAGCCGACCATTTAGACTAAATGGAGTAAAAACATTCAAAAATTATTTTACAACTACATTATCCCCCAGCAGACATAAAATGCAAATTACGATGTTGCATACACATAGTATAAAAATCGCCTTGTCCTTCCGAAGAGGACAGTAAGTCTCAAACCCCTCTATGCTGGGACACTGGTTGACTTGAAGCACTCTGCTGCTCGCATGGCGAGTGTGCGCTCCGAGAAGAAACTCTTCAGCAGGAGGAACAGCCCCACGGAGAAGCTAAACCTCATGAGCACATGCCGGGGCTGTGTGTGGCGTTCCCTAAAAAGAAGCCAAGACTCTGCATCTGAGATCACCAGAGGCCGGAAACGCCTCCCGCATGTTGTCTGACGTTGCCCTGAGACGCGCAGGGCCACTCACAGAGGACCGACCCTGCCCAAGACAACTCTACACATCAGTCATCGGCGCGCTCCCTGGGCCTCCAGCAGGCACACGGCCTTTCCCGGGTAAGCCCTGTGTGGACGGGAGCCCAGGGTCCAAACAGTAACGGGATGCCCCCACCCTGGGCAGTCCATGTCACCACGCGGCCCCTCGGTCCTCCTGCCGTCAAGTCCTCCCGAGTGGAGTCCGCTTGGCTGGTGTCAGGTTGCTAACATCTCCGAGGCTGGCTGGGAGGGGAGGAAGGAATGCTTACAATAAGGTCAGTCTTTCCGATGATAAACAATCTGTTTTTGTGCTTTTGATTAAAATTTAATAAAAACATATTTCAGCGAGGAGACTTGTTAAAAGCAGGTGAGGAAAGATCAACATTCACTGGGCACAGGCTAATCCCCCTTCCCTCTGGCTTCTCAGGTTCCCTATTCATCGGGCGAGCCGGGGGTCCTAGGAAACGGCCTCGCCCCGAGCAGGGGGGCCCTTTGCACTCCACGGGCAAACCCCGCGGGAATCCCAAGCCTGCGCTGGGAACCCCAGCTCCGCAGCTCACCTTCCGAAACCAGAGCCCTTTCTTCCAGCAGCTGCAGAGACTGAAGCCCACTGGTGGGGGAGGGGCTCTTAGCATCTTCTGGGCAGAAATCCACACCCTTGGCAGCTGAGGGCCACATCATTCAGACAGGACAGGCCGGAGCCAAAGTAAACCGAGGCGTCTAAGCGGGGAACTCCCTGGGTGAGTGGGGAGCCACGGGCACGCAGGCGGCGGAGGCCGGAGGAGCTGGCCGTGCAGGGCGGCTCCTCACCACCAGGATGGGGCAGGTCACACAGGCCTGCTGGGGACATTCACGGCAGCGGAAGGGCGCCCGCCATACACTGCCCCTCACCTCTGCAACGATGCAGGGTTGGGAGGAACAGAGAGCCGAGTCTTGGTGATGGGAATTTGCAATCCTGAATGGCAGCACCCTGAGAAAAGAGGGTTTTCCAAAGAAAACCTCGAGTTCACCTCATACACGTTCCTGCTGTGACAAGCTAACTTTATGAACGAACACGTACATAAAACTTGTACTTGGTGTATATGAGTGTTGCATACATGCATGTACTTATTTTTCTTCTGAATGTGGCAAAACAGGCCATGATTGGGTATGTGGTAAGGGAAAGGTGGACAGATCTAATGTGGGAATAATAGAATGAAGAGGAAATAATCCAGGCAGGGAAGAGAGGAGGAGAGGAGAGATCCCAGATGCTCTTCTAATAAACTCAGCACTCACTGTTCTGGGACAAGAAACACGAAAAAAAAAAAAGCACTTAAATGACAGTGACTGCCACTGCAGGACTGAGTTTGGAGGGGGTGTCATGGAAGTCCAGGCTGAGACCAGCGCTCGGAAAGGGATGACGTGCACACATGGGGTGTAATGACGTGCACACATGGGGTGTCTGCCTCAGCCTCGACTGGTGGGTGTGAACGTCGCCCCTTAAGGGTCTGGTGTGCAGCCTTACAGGACAGACTAAGCTAAGGTCCAGTGCACGTCCGTGCCCACAGCCATGTCCTCCTTCTGTGCCTCTGACCCCTTGCTGTGGGAGGCTGCAGTTCTTGGGGTGCACACACCCTGACCCAGGCAAGGGCTCTACAGCCCTTTGGCTTCTCTGCAACTTCTGGCCTTTGTCATGGTATAACACCCTCCTTCCTGGTTTTGGGGCAACCTCTGTCCCAGTGGAACTTGCTCTGACAACCATGGTTTCCCTGTATGGGTGGACATCCTTGTCCAGTCCCTGCACCCTTGAGTGTCCTTGTGACCCTCCAGAAGATGTGGAAACTCTGCACGGGGCCCGCTAGTCACCAAGGTGTGCAGAGAATGGGGATTCCTCAGCCTCCGCAGCCCCAGGACCCTGGTGCCAGGCCGTGATGGACATCTCGAGGAGGTCTGTGTCCTCAGGGGCTGCATCCCGGCAGCCAAGGCCCAGGGATCTGCTTCCCTTTGGATCCACTCACGTTTCTGTGTTTTTATTTTTTGTCTGCTTGTTCCTTCATTTTCTTCTGTTTTTTGTTGCACATCTGCTGCAGTCCTCCTGGTTTCAAGACGGGAAGGCCAGAGACGAGTGCCCAGGGCTCCTTCCCATGCTCCTTCCAATCTCCCTGAGCCCCAGTCTTTGACCAGACAGTGTGAGTGTCCCCTTTCCCACCCTGCACCTCCCTGTGTGAGCTCCAGGCTCCGTGGAATTCCATGAGCTCCTAATCCCAGAAACCTGAAGCCTCACCTCCCAGAACACTCAGCTTGAAAAACCATCCCAGAAGTCAGGGGACATCTCCATTCCGAGTTGTATTCACTGTCCTGTAAGGCAAGGAGTGTCCCCAGCTCCCTGTGTGGAGGAGAGACGGCTCAGGCCGTATGTGGACAAAGACGCACCGTGCACAGGCTTGGCGCCCACGGTCGCCTACTTTCCCTGTGCATCTGTGCCCTGCTGTCCTAAGAATTCCCCCTAAAATTCATTCTACTTGGAAGACGGTTCTCCTGATTTTCTTTTGTATTGTCCACCCCATTTCTTCCCAACCCCTGAGGTCCATTTACAAACTCCTCTCACAGAGAAGACAAGCAGGCTCATCAGCACCATTCTAGGTCATGTCCTTAGTACCCCATGTCCAGAGAGGAGAGTGTGCAAGAACCCTCCTCCCTCTCTCCCTCCCTCCCTCCATGTCTATATTTAACCCATTATACTGCCTACTGAAGGAAGAGGGTGGAAAAGGGCAATTTGGTGCTGATCTCTCACAGATTTTAAATATTAACACGTGTGTCTAGAGAAAAGGGAAAGTAGTCCTGTTAGAGATTAAAGAACACACAATCGGAAGAGAACTGTCCCGTAGTTGATCGTGGCAGTAGTTACATGACTGCAGGCATGTGTCAACCCTCATGGGGCTGCCTGCCGACAGACTATGTTTTAGTCTTGTAAATAACACGTGAAAAACACAGGAAGCACGTGAGAGAGAGAGGAGAGAAAACGAGCCAGCAGGGGCTGGAGAAGAAACCACCCCTTAAAGGTGCAGGTAGGTGCCCACGGAAGGGGGCGGACTTCTGGACTAGATCCCCGACTCTGGGCCGAGAAGAACACCCCAACCTTAACACACTTGGACAGAACTTATTTTTAAAGACCTTGAGGAAAGGAGATTCCAGCCCTTTCCGTGGTAACCCGTTCCAGCCTCAGGAAGTTCTTTATAACTGAAATTACTCCCGTATGATGCAGCCCGGGCTCATTTCCGCCCCGTCCCCCCGCGCCCGCGGAGGATGGGGAGCAGCTGGTCGCCAGCCTCGGAGGAGCGGGAGCGAGCACTCCTGCGCGTCCCGCTCAGGTCGGCTGTCAACCCTCCCATCCTCAACCCAGGGCGTCCTCGCCAACTCATTAATCATGGCTCGTGCTCTGGTGCCTGACGCCGAGCGCAGGGCCTGCGGGGAGGCCTGGGCCCATCCGTGCGGGAGGCTGTGGCCCTTCCGTGATGCTCCCTGGCTTTCCACGCGAGCAGACTGGCCTTCGGGAGACCACGGCCGTGCCACGCGGGGGACGGCCTTTCCCATCCAGCTCCTCCGGACTATGTACGGCAAGAGGTTACTGGCGTTCGCCCAGGTGATATCTGCATTTTGGGGCGCGATGCGGTACCCACAACCGTGAGGTGTAATTTGAAAAGCGGATGATGCTAACCGGGCTGACAAGAGGGCTGTGGTGTTAAGTGAGGTTCTGGGGAAGGTGGGGCACACACAGAAGCCTTTGGCCACTGAGCGACCACTCCTCGTGTGTCTCCAACGTGAGGAGCTGTGAGAGCGGGCAGGTGGTCCTCTAGAGTGCTACCAGCCACCCGCACAAGCCTTCCTTTTCAGGGATGACATACGCTTATAATTTATAGAAATGTCATGTGTGAGTGTACACGTACGTGTAAACGTGTGAGGTGTTCGTGTGGGTGTGTGAGAGCGTGCCTTGTGTTTATGTGTGGGTGTGTACGTGTGTACTCTTACGTGTGTACGATGTGCTGGGAGGAGAAAAATCCTTCATGTACCTCATCGTTAGGGGTTTCAGCCCAGACCTTGGAGGTGTGCTTGACTCAGGTCCTTTTCCATAATAAGCCCCAAGTGGCACTACATGGAGGCGTGTGTCAGAGTCAGAAGGTAGTGAGGTGCTCGCGGTGCTGTTGCTCGTGTTGGTTGGTTTTGCTTTCCCATTTTTGCACGTGGAGATCATCCAGGAACAACTTCCTTGGGACTCATGGCCTCCTTTTCAGATTCACCCTTGATGATGAGCTCCCCACTGAGACCCACCTCTACATGGTATAGTAACTTGCGCTTGCATTTCTCCTAGTGCTCACCCTCACACTTCCTGTTCTGAATCTTACGGCCAGGCCCGTGCTCGTACTCACCTACTCAACAAGTGTCCCTTGATCACTCTCTCTGGAAGAATCAGAAATCAAGTCTCCAGCAACACATAGCCCCCGAGCTCGAGGACTTACTGTCTGGTGGGGTTAGGGTATGTGCAGTCATCACATGATGCGATGTGAGGAGCCACAGTGCATGGGAGTGTACTGAGCTTATGAGAGAGGACTACCACCACAGGAGATGGTTATAGAATCTCTGAGGATGATGAGGAGATGGCCAGCTGGGTGCAGAGGGAACAACAGGACACCCTCTGGGAAGGGCTCCAGCAGTGCAGAGGTCAGAATTTAGGCAGGGAGGGCAAATTCAGTTTTGATCACACAGAGTCTGTTAGCCCAAATGAGTGACTTCATCCTGAAGGTCAGGGAGGTCCAGGAGGTTATTAGCAGGGTAGGGATATGGTTGCAATTAAGAAATGGCACCATTGATTCAGTGGGAGAGGATGGGAGTTCAAGGCTGGAGTCAAGGAAACCAGGGAGGGTGGTACCTGATCCAGGTGCAAGGATGGAAGGAACCTGAACTTGGGCATCGGAGGCCACTGGTAGAGAGAGACACACACGTGAGGACACTTGGCAGCTGCAGCAGGACCTTGGTGATGATTTAATTGAGGATTCGATGCAAGGAAGGGAGACAGGGTGGTAGGTTTAGCTCAGTCACACTAAGGCCGAGGTACCTGGATGTCATCAAAATGACTGCTGACCAGAGGGGTTTATATGTCTGGGAAGATCTCCTCTCCGTGTTTGCCCTGCCATGGCCCACGCATGACCTTGCTGTCTTACCTGAAGTTCTTAGATCCCTCTCTGGCCCCACATTTTTTTCTTCAAGTATATCTAACAATAGAAGCTATCGGCACATTTTCTGGTACACACCTGGTATATATTTTACCAACTTTCCATCCAGTGGTATATTTATCCTTTTGGTACCCTGTATTTTAGTTCTGGCATTTGTTATTTACTCACATTTTAACATGGTTTATATTTCCGTTCCGAAACGTGAGCACCACCACCTCCCCAGTGAGCTATGCTTTTTTTTTTTTTTTTTTTATGAAAGCATTTGAAGGAAAAACTTTAAATCGAACTATGGAAAAGACAGGTATGCTAAAATACCTGAGTTTGGAGCCAACTGATTGATGAACGTCCATCATCCTTGAGGGAGAAGGGTTACAGGATGTTGCAGAGCCCACGTTTTGTAACGCATGAGGCACTCACGGGAGGAGGGCACCTGGTCTACCCAGCTGGTGTCAGAAGCACCCCTGCTGCTGCCCACACCACGCAGGTGTCTGATAGGGAGACTTCAGCAGGTTTTTAAATATAGAGCCCTAACCTAAGCTAATAATGCAACGTACGTTTGAGCATGTGCAGGGTCCACAGCTTTTAACCCATTGCCCATTTAGAAAAAGTAAAAAGTGCAGCTCGCTGTCACATGCATTTAATTTTATAGAAACATACTCTTTGAGGTTGAACCAAATCTGACTGCTTTTCAACGTGAAAATAAAATACAAAACCTGTTCTGGGAGTTGTTTCTAAACAGGACTTGTCTCTCATCCTAATGGAACAGGAATGTATATGATAATCAGCATTCCATCATTTTTTCCACACACTTTCTAGGATTTGACGTTTTCAGCAATAACTATAATAACTAGTAGAGAATAACTACACTCAAGCTGTCAGGAAAATATCCAGCCATAAATGCCTCTATTTTTCATATTATATGACTGGGTACTTTCTGGACAGCCCTCATATATTTTAAGTAGAAATACCAGTTCTAAAAACAGATTGCTATAAATAGAATGATGTCATTTGTTTTCAAAGACTATCAATGTACTAGAGTGATGCAAAAATAATAATAAAAGAGACATATTTCATGAAAAACTATGGGATTGAAGTTAGGACTGTGATCTACAAGTTATCTTGGGGTAAACGCTACAGTTGCCAGCACTATGGGTGATTGTTCTCGGGGCAAATGGAAGTGGGTTAAAGAGTTAACTCCAGCCAGTCCCAGAACAATGACGTTTGCTGGTGGCAGTGCGCGTGCTGATACACAGGAGCTCGTGGGCACACGGAAGCAGTAACATGAGCCACAGCATGTCTTCTCTTAGTCACTGGCAGAGTCCTTAGCCAGGCACCGTTCAGGTAACACAGAAAGTACTTCTGCTTTTGCTCCGTCTGCACCTCCTCCCCCACCTTGGTTCCAAGTCACTTGAGCATCAGCTCTTTCACACGGCACGGCTTGCTCCTCCACGGGGGTTAGTTGTCATCAGTCCCTCCGGGTCCCCGGTTGCCTCACGTTTACTTTTAAGAACAAAGTCTCCTTCCCATTCTGCTCTGGCTGCAGCTCCATGTGGTTTGTTCCTGTGGGCACAGGTGGCGCAGTGGCCGACAGGTCCCAGAGAACAGGGCGGCTTTCCACACGGGGGTCCGCCGGGTGCTCTAGGCTGGAGATGGCTGTCTCTCTTTCTCCTGAATGGCTTTTGTGCATCGCTGGTTTTCGCTAAGCTGTTCCTTCTGAGCGAGGTTTTAAGCACCCCTAAATGTCAGAAGGGGAGTAAAATGCTTCCAGATCCAAAATCAGTGGTCAATGTCTCCAGGTTGAACAGAAATCACTTCCCATCTGTCGTCTAACGCCTCTCCTGGTCCCGACACTGCCGTCGCCTCCCTGGCAGCCGTGCTCTGAGTGCTTAGCCGTCAAAGGTCTCTTGCTCATGCTTTCCCCAACCATTCAATGCCTAGTTCAAATTTGCTCACAGAGAGCAGGTTTATGAAACACAGAGGTGACATGCAGGTCGCCCAGGACGGGAGTCAGGAGTGGGTCTCAGATTTCATTCTCCAGGTGGGCGGGCACCTGAGTGGGCCCTTGATTTTCTCATCCTTCTTCTTAAAATATAATAACAAGCGTCCCATTCGGCCCAACTAGAAACTTGACCCAACATGTATGAAAATGTTTTCTATCCCAGATCCAACATTAATCATTGCCCAGACGTTAGGTGTCCAGCCACATGCTAGGCACCAAGCCCTCTAGCGCACCCTCACTTCAGAGAGCCTTGCTGTTATCTTGGCTGCAGGGTTCCACTTTCTGGATGATCTTAGAACCCATCAAAGGTATAGTAGGCCTTTGGGGAAGAAAAAAGACTGGAAGAGGAACTTGTTTCTGGAAAATTCCGCGAGCCTCAGGACCCTAGGAAAGTATAGGACGCTCTCAGGAGAAATTCAAACTAGATTTAGGGCCACCCTGACGAATGGAGATTGAGACAGATTTAACTGGATCAATAAAAGTACTAAATCAAGCCTCTTAACGTGTATCCCATTTTTCTCCCTTATTCTTAGAGAGCTTTCTGTGAGTCAAACATTGTGCGAAGCCATTCACGTGGACCACTTCGCCAGCCTAACAGCAGCCAGGTCAAGTTATTATGATTGATATTAATATATTTATTTCATCCTCTTTTTCAGAATCGGGATTTGGAGTCAGAATTCTGAACCCAGAGCCTGTGAGGTAAAGATTGAACACCCGACTCTTCAGTCCCATATGTGGGTCCCTTCAAAACACCAGCGTGTCGATCCCCAGCAACTGGTGCTAGAAAACATTTGTATTTTCTGAGTCCATTGAAAATAAGAGAGTAGGGATTCTATTTTGATCCTAACGGGAAACTGGCACTTCAGGAAAAATAAAGAAAAGCTGACAGATAAGGTAGAGCTCACATCCACCGACAAGGGCCTCATGTAATTTCGGGTGCCGGTGGTCAGCCCCGTGTGCCGGGTAAGCTGACAAGTGGAGCTCAGGGCCCAGCAGGCGTCTGCACGGCCAACTAGAAAGAAATGTCAAGGCCGTCAGAAGGGATGGACACATTGTGCATAGAGGAAGTAATTAAGAGCAGACATCCTTGCATTTACATTGTGATAAGTTAAAGAACAGTTGTTCATTTTGAAAAAGTAAAATGGAGCATTCATGGAGAGCAACCCAGAACCCTTCCTGCCTCTCACGCCCCTGACTTCTCCAGTTGCAGCCTAACGGGCCTTCTTCACGCGGAAGCGCACTCAGCGCAAAGCAGAACGCAGCACGGAGGAGGTGCGCCACAAAGACGTGGGCTTTACGGTGTACAAGCTGTTAACTAAGGACTTATGACCAACCGTCCTGACCCTGCCCTATGTGTACACAGCTGTGAGGTCTGTAAATGTCCAGTCGGTCACAGGTTGGCCACTAAACTTAAAGGTAGTAGTCTTGATTTACAGGAAGATGTGGTGTCTCAGGTTTTTCTGTCTGAATGTGTGTCTGTCTCTCTGTCTAAGGGCAAATGCACATCACATCCAGAATAAGGGAGAACATGCCACCCACTCAGGGGCTAGAGGTCAAGAACTTCAATTCACAGATGACTCGTCAGCTGATCTGCTGCAAAGTGACCCTTCGATCTTTATTGCTTCTAGCTCTCCAGCTACAAAATAGAACAGCCACAGCATGTTGCACATTTCATGAGGATTACAGAATAATTGCAGATCTGTGGACATCCCCTTGCTGGCACGCCCCTAGACCTCAAGTTTTCTGGGCAGGGTCTCTGTACTAACTCTTTGATTCAAGAGAAATCAGGACCTGAGCCTCTGATTTTATTTATTTATTTATTTGTTTATTTATTTATTTTGATTGAGCAGGTGGAAAAGATCAAGGATCACACCTGCAAAAGGGAGTTGGGGTAAATATGGAGATGTTTTCCTTTCTGCCACTGCAAGAACTATTGGCTTTCTGAGGTATCTCAACAATGATTTCAATGTACTATATATTTGCTGAGTGACCACTGTCTCTCATTTCTGATAAGATGGAATATTTTCTTTCGCCGATTTCTAGAATCACAGATCTACTCACACGTTAAAATGATAGACTGCTCACCGGGCCTTGCCTGTCTCCCTGCCCACCCGGCCTGCAGCAGGAGCCCCGGTGTAGCCCCGAGAGGCTGCCTGTCTGCTTTAGGCCAGTGTCCTGGCCCACAGGCTTCGCACAGCGGTCTGTGAGGTAGCACGTCCGTACCCATGTCGTCTTGCGTCACATATTTCCACACGGGAAGGTTCTGTCCAAGGAAACGTGATAAAAGGTTATCATGACCCTCACAGGTCCTGAGAGCTCTGGTTTGTTTGTTTTCCTGGGTCCTGATGCAGCTCTAAGGTAAAGAGGTTCTCGATGTAAAACGTTGCAGAGAAGGACGGGGAAAGTGTCTTAGCTATAGGACAGCTACTGCAGAGAGTTCTGGAAAGCCAGGCAAGTGTTAACATGAAGAGAGAAGTGAGGAAAAGGAGGCTTTAATTTGCTTTAGGTTCACGTTCTCTTTTCTCAAGAAATCACAGAGAGAAGACGGCTGACATTTCCCCGTGAGATACTGGAATCACTGGATAACAAGCATCTGATGCTCAGCCCAGCCAAGAGGGATGGAGGAGCCTCCTGACACTTCCATCCTCTGCCTCCAAGGCCTCGGTGTGAACCCTTGGGGGCCCCTGGGTGGAGTCCTCAGCTCCTGAGGGTGGGGGCCGAGGTCCTGGACAGCACCCGGGTTGGGCAGGACTCAGCCAGGCTAGCACTGACCACCACAGCCAACCCCAAGGGGCTTAGGGGTAAAGTCCAAAACATGTACTTGGGAGCACTGGGTGACGTCTGATTGAGCAATTTCTTAGACTGAAAAATAATGATGTTGATATTCAGTGATGACTCCCTGTATCAGGAAATCAGCACAAGGAAGTGCATTCTTCCTGGCATCCTTAACTGAACATCGGGCCCTTATTTGTTTAATTGGAGCCTTATTTTCTTCCTCTAGAATCTGCTTTACAAAAACAATGCTGCTTAGAATTAAGGAGAGGTGAAATGGAGGTAGGGTGGCATTAATCAGGTCCAAATCAAAGGGGAAAATGTGTCCCCACACCCTCCTTTAAGATTCTACACTGAATGAACAAACAAACAAATAACCCATGGACACAAGCAATAGTTTAATGTTTATTTGGGAGCGAATAGGGAGGGGAGGGGAGAAAGGGGAGGGGGTGGGAGAGGAGGAGGGGAAGCTAAATATAAGGTGATGGAAAAAGAAGTCACATTAGGTGGTGAACTTATTATACAAAAAGTTGACAATGCACTGTAGAATTGTATGCCTGAAACCTATGTAATCCTTGCTAACAAATGTCACCCCAATAAGTCTAATAATAAAAATAAATTTAAAAAAATTCTACATTGTATATCAAAAAAAGAAGCAAAGAAAGGAATACACCATGTATAATAGAGCGAACATGATGACGATCAAAATGGTGACGGCCTTTTATCACAAAGATACCGGGAGTTCTGCTAAGAGTTTCACATTGATCATTTCCTTTAAAGTTTTTACAATGAACCTGTTATGAACATTATTATCTCCCTTTTAAGGATTAGCACGATTGAGACACTAAGCAATGTGATATCTGCACACTATCATGGATATAGTGAACACGGGTACCAGAATTCAAATCAAGGGCCCATCCCTACTTGCATTCTGCCTGTTGCAAGAAACAAACAAAAAAATGATTAAATTGCATATTCACTACCAACACTGCTAGAATGAATATTGATTCTAATATATCTGGGGCTATTTATTTTAATAGCAGTTTTCCCAACTGTATGAAGGGAGTTTTCGTAGCATGCGTCGTAGGGGAACTAGCTGCTCGCTGTGCAATGTAAATAAATGAAAACCCTCGAAGTAAGATCAGGGTTTCCCATTCACTAAAAATGCAAAAATAAACACAGAACGCCAAACCACAAGAATGCCGTGATACTTTGCATGTATTTAAATGGCAATAATGGGCCCAGTGAATGCGTTTTTATTTATTGACTTTGGCTCTGTATCTTTTATCCCCATTTTGTTGGTCTGACTGTTACTCCATTAACTCCTTGCAGTCATGTGTCTGCTCATTCTAACTCTGTGTCTCCTGAGGTTAGTGAGACCAGTGTTTGGAATGTTTTAGGGGCTCAAGAAATACGTAGGTAGGTAAAGGCAGGCAGGTAGTCAACACTCACGTGGTTGCAATTGTCCACGCACACCTCACCTTACCTCGGACTTAACCCCAGGTACGGGGTGGCCTAGAACCTGCTCTTCCGGAAGCTGGATGAGACACTGGTGGCTGGCTCAGGTTACAGCCTTTGTTTCTCTAAGCTAATCAGTCCTAGGAGGTTAAAATCCCGAATTTTAAAAAATGAAACCAAACAAACAAAAAAAAAACAGACCAACACAAAAACATACACAAAATAACAAAAACAAACAGAAGGACTGTCTATTTTTTTCTCCTTTGCTTTCTGTAAACTATGATTTCTGAAAAAAACATGATTCATAAAGTGGAAGACTGAATTTCTTTTATGACTTATACACAGGCACTACATTTTTAAAAAGTAATTTATTGATTAATCTAGCTATCTGGAATTATTCCACTGTCTGTCCAAAAGTTATACTTGTATTTTAGATAAGCTAATAATATTTTGATCTGGGCTTCCACAGAAAGTCTAAACATTATTCAAGTACCCAGAGAAGGAACGTGGAGGGGGGGCGGTGTGGAGAGTGGGGGGCGGGGAGAGAGAGACAGGTAGGGTAGAGGGAGTCAATTGATTAATAGGAGACACAGTCAGGAAAAATAGCAAAAGGTCAAAGTGGAAAGTGGGGAGAGGCGTGGTTTGCAAATTGGCAGATTCCCTAAGAGCTCACGGCTCCCTCTGTAAAGGGACATCAGACAGTTCCATGAGACAGTCATTGGGTAATGCAACAAATGACATATCGGGGTACCCATGAACGTGGCCAAAGAACAGAAGGCAACCAGGTCTTGCCGACATCTGTTCTGGTCCACTGTAGCCCAAGGTTTCTCAGCACCTGTTCTGCAGAATCCTGATTATCGGGTAGGGTATATATCATACATCTTCAAAAGCACTAGAAAATATTGATCAAATGGAAAACATTAAAAAGCAGTGCTTAAAAGATTGATAATTTTCCCAAAGAGATCAAGAAAGAGCAGAATCTAGAGAAGTGGGCTTCTGTCCTCGCTTTACAAATCATTTTGGGTCTCTGGGCCTCATTTCCTGGCTTTGGTTGATGGTGCCTAGGAGCCTTGATGTTCAACCAAGAGGCACTGAAGTCAGCAGATTTCTACTGTAAGCAAAAGTAAAGACAGCAATGCACCTCCGAACAGAAAGCACTTCCCTGTTTTCATGTCTTCAGTAGATTAGTTGATTTAATACACTAAAATAATACACTAAAATAATAATACTCTAAAACAATTTTCAACTTTCATTAAGGAAAATTCAAAATCATTTTTTTAATTTCCGCTATTTTCACATGGGATAAAAGACGACTTTTTAAAGAATACGTACACCCACCTCCCAAGCTTTGACCCGTAGACACACAGTAACTGTTCTGCAGGAGAACGTTCAGAATTTTTGCGGAGGCGGGAGAGACGATGCCACGGAACCCAGGACGCTGGATCAGCAGTGACTGATCTCCATAAGGAAACGATAAAGTCCTCTCACCCTCACTCTAGCAAGGGCTCCATTCTGTGATTTTTGAAAAGCTGAACAACTTGATTAAAGATAGCCCTTGAAAAGACTCACGTGCCTGCACTGAAACGGTGGGTGTCCTTCACCTGAAGTGGTCTGACCTCGGAGAAGGGGACGCTCGCTCACCAGGCGGGGAGAACCGGCCACTCGCCACACCAGCGCCCTGAACTCCACTGCACTCATCGCACTCACGTGTTTGTAAGAAACGAGCCAAATCAAAGCGTGGATGTGCCAGCCTTGTGTACTGTGGGATTGCTGGGTTTCATATCCTAGGAGAGGGTGATGGCAAAAATATGTGTAGAATTAGTGCTAGGTTCACAAAGACCAATTTGGTAAATAAATATAGGTATGTGGTTGGGCAAAATTAAAAATACTTAGCCAATTGCCCACTCACGAGAAACTCTGACTACTTCTGGGGTTTGGGACACTCACCTCGGCTCCACAGGCACGTGAGTGACCTCGGTCAGCTGTGTGCTCTGCACGGAGGGCTCACGGCACCTCAGAAAGGACACCTGTCAGAAACTGCAAACTCGAAATGGGAGACATGTGGTGCTTAGACCACTCTGTATAAAAGCAAGAGGGAACATTGAAGGGGTGTGCTAGGAACCCCATTATGAACTTAAAAACCACAGGACAGGTCGACCATGCAGAGCAAAGAGGAGGCCTGAGAACCACGCCATGAATTCAGGGAAATGGGCTGGAAGTGGACGTTCTGTTTCATTCTGTGGGATAGAGGCAAGGTCACGTTCACGTGACTGGACGGCCCTCTCTGGCTAAGGGCCATGTCCTGTTCCAGAGTGGCTGAAGGTCTGGCGATTTGTTCAGCCTGAAGACACAACCTCCTCAAAATACGCTGTGGAGAAAGGGTATGTCAAGAGAGGAGTCATTTGTCTGAGGGACGCATTCTCCCTGACTTCCTGGCTGACCCACCTCAGGGGCCTCTGCTGCGGACTGACTCATGCCGTTCGGGTTTTCAGGACCCTGAGAGGGCCCCACGGGGCCCCACACTGTTTCCGGATCAGACCCACTTAGTAATCACCACGTCTGCTCTCAGGTAAGCATGAGCAGAGAGCACGGAGCTTCATCCAGTCACTCACCCACCCCACAACCCAGGTCAGTCGTGAATCCCAGTCATAAGCTCAGGTCACTGGGGCTAGAGGCCCATTGTGCAACGCAGCCCTAGTCAACCCCTTCACAGACACCAGCATGGCCACACGACACTGAACCTGAGGAGTTAGGGTGGCCATCCCTGCCTTCCTGTGAAGTTTCCTGGCCCCCTATGACCTGGCCTCCTACCTCGCAAGTAGCATTTAAGCTCTGTGCTCTGGGAAATGTTAGGAAAAGGGCCTGATGGCACCTCCACAGAAGCTCTGTCACCTGTGACTTGTAAGGGCTGTGGGCTCAGAACCGAGTGGAGCCATGAAGTACCTTTTCCCTGAACAAAGAATATCAACTCCAAGGGGCTCACTCTGTATATGGCAAATGTACCCTTAAAAAAATAAAAAGGAATAGTATACTAAGTGATGCAAAACTAGGCACTTAGCTTTGGTGTGTGTGTGTGTGTGTGTGTGTGTGTGTGTGTTGTCAAATATGTATCACATGAAATTTTAGCCCTGTCACCATCAGGTGGCTCTGAGGTTGCTACATTGTCTGTTTTCACAAGAGATAAAGGAAGACAATTATCTTAAAGGCATAGTTTCTACCCATCTCCAGCTCGTGATTTTGACTGCTGTTGACCAACCATACTGAAAAGCGACCTTATCATGGTCTCACATACAAATGCTTTCCCTTGAGGACAAATCATTTATTTCAAGTCTTAAATGCCAGGTGCTCTACTGCATACGAGGCATCAGAGTGGGTTGGAATGACTGTTTTGTGTTTGATAGAAGGGAACAGCAGAAGATAAAAGTATATGAGGGCTGTCCGGAAAGTATCCAGCCACATAACCATCCTCCTTATATTGACAATAGCTAATTTTTTTCCGGACAGCCCTCATAGATGCTATCAGAAAAGGTGGGGGCCCTGGTAATAAGCCCACAGTTCTAAGATGTGACCAACTTACCAGGTACTACGAGTTAGGCAAAGGGTTTCTGCAGCCAGACTTAAATACACAGACAGCAATATACAAAATGACGCCACGTGGCTTGCACAATGCTTTCTGAAAGCCCCCTTGCAAAGAGGTCCAAGGAGAGAGCTGAGCATAGACAGAGAGCAAACCACGATAAGGGGCTGTCTCCCATGCTGACTGCTGCCTCCATATTTTTTCCCACACTACAGGAATCAGATCTACTGTTGGGGAAAAAAAAAAAAAAAAACAGAGAAGAGATGTTCTGTGATCTAGGGACCGTCTTCTAGGATAATTCATGAGTAACTTGAGTTGTCGGTGAGGTGTAGGTTATTAAGAGGTCAAGCATATTGTACTTTGTAGTCTTTTATGCCCCATAATAAAAATTTATGATAAGAAAAGTATATTGTTTCCTATGTGAATTTCTGTCTCTGGTTTTTGTTACCAAGACAGGGTCCAGGGCTTTGAAGTGGATCAACATGATCCTTTCAACCAACCACGCTTGTATTATATAACTTGAACCAATGCACATATTTCTCATCAATTTTCAACTGCTACAGACAAGCATCTCAACAAACTGATTTCTTTAATTTTGACCTCTTTCATTTCAACCTCTTCGATTTCAAATTTGAACTCTCCACTTCTTTGACATTCTTTAAAACCTTCAGTGGTTTTTATATATCTGTACTTTTTCTGTTGTTTAAGTGGATTTTCTTTACTTTTCTCTTCAGCTAATGGAGCCCATAAAACTGGCAGGTTTCTTGTATTCTGGGGATGAAATTTTAGCAGCACCAGCTCAACTAATGCTCAAATGTGTCCAATCCTAAGTAAGTGGTTCAAGAGAGGTTATTACATTTTTATTAAATTTATTCAGGTGACATTGGTTGGTAGAATTATATGGATTTCAAGTGTACAGTTCTATAATACATTATCTGTATATTGTGTGTGTGTTCACCATCCAAAGTCAATAATTTAATTTTTTTATAGAAGTTGTTGAACCTTCATACAGTTTTCCAAAGTGGCTGTACCAATGTACGTTCCCACCAGCAGTGTGTGAGGGTTCCTTTTTCTCCACAGCCTGGCCAACATATGTTATTAGATGTCGTATTGATAACAGCCATTCTAACAGGTGTGAGATGGGATCTCATTGTGGTTTTGGTTTGCATTTCCCTGATAGCTAGTGAAGTTGAGCATTTTTTCATATGTCTATTGACCATTTGTCTGTCTTCTTGGGAGAAGTGTCGGTTCAGGTCCTCTGTCCATTTTTCAATTAAATTGTTTGTTGGTTTTGTTGATGAGTTGTATGAATTCTTTATATATTTTGGTCATTAACCTCTTATCACAGGTGTTGTTTGCAAATATCTTCTCCCATTCGGTTGGCTGACTCTTTGCTTTGTTGAGAGTTTCTTTTGCTGTGTAGAAGATTTTTAGTTTGATATAGTCCCATTCATTTATTTTTGCTTTTACTTCCACTGCCTTTGAGGTCAAATTCATAAAATTCTCTCCAAACTCAAGGTTCATAAGTTTAGTACTTATGCTTTCTTCTGTGCAATGTATTGTTTCAGATCTTATATTTATGTCTTTGATCCATTTTGTGTTGATTTTGGGGTATGGTGACTGCTCATGGTCTAGTTTCATTCTTTCGCATGTGGTTTTCCAATTTTCCCAGCACCATTTAGTGAAGAGATGGCTTTCCTTCCTCCACTGTATGTTTTTGGCTCCTTTGTCAAAAATTATCTGCGTATATGCACACACACACACACACACACACACACACATGTGGTTTTATTTCTAAGTTCTCAATTCTATTTCATTGGTCTGTGTATCTGTTTTTCTGCCAATACCATGCTGTTTTGATTATTGTTGCTTCCATTCAAAGATGATTTAATACCTGACCTTCTCAAACATTTTCAAAGCATTGAAGAAGAGGCAATACTCCTATTTCATTCTGTGAGCCCAACATTACCCTGATACCATAATCTGGTAAGGACAACACAAAAGAAGAAAACTGCAGACCAATATCTCTGATGAGCACAGACACAAAAATCCTAAACAAAATAGTAGCATATCGACTATAGCAATGCATTAAGAAGATTATACAATCATAATCAAATAGTGTTGATTACAGGGGTCTAAGAATGGTTCAACAAATGCAAATCAATCAATGTGATACCCTACATAAATAAAATAAAGGGTAAAAATGATATGATCTTATCAATAGGTGCAGAAAAGACACTTGACAAGATACAGAATCCATTTATGATTAAAACACAAAAGGGTATATAGAAGGAAGGTATCTCAACTTAATAGCGGGCACATACAACAAAACCTCAGCTAATATCGTACCTAATGCAGAAAACTGAAAGCTTTTCCTCTACAATCAGGAACAAGACAGGAGTGCCCTCTCTCACCACTGTATTCACCACAGTATTAAAAGTCCTAGGCAGAGCATTCAGGCAAGAGGAAGAAATGAAAGGGATTGAAACTAGGAATGAAGAAGTTAAATTGTCACTTCTGGCAGAAGACATGATTCTTTACTTAAAAATCCCCAAAGACTCTATCAAAAAACTATTAGAAATAATAAACAAATAAAGTAAAATTGCAGGATCAATGTACAAAAATCCATTACATTCCTATATGCTAACAATAAAGTTTCAGAAAAAGTAATGAAAACAACTTTTTTTGCAATTGCAACAACAACAAAAAAAAGACCTAGGAATAGACATACTGAATGATGTAAAAGATCTATACATTGAAAACGATAAGATATTATTAAAAGAAACTGAAGAAGACACAAAGGAATCAAAAGATACTCCATGTTCATAGATTGGAAAAATCAACATAGTCAAAATGGTCATATTACCCAAAGCAAAATACAGACTTAATGCAATCCCCATCAAAATCCTAATGACATTTTCCAAAGAAATAGAATAAAAATAAAAATAATCAGATTTGTATGGAATCACAAATGACCCCAAATAGCCAAAGCTATCCTACAAAGAGGCTGGAGGTCTCACATTCCCCAACTTCAAACTACAAAGTGACAATAATCTAAACAGGCTATTTCTTTAAATAAGATCACTGTTTTTTCAGGAGCATAGAGGAAGGTGAGGTGAGATGAGAAAATAGAAAAAGTAGCCTACCTTGCAAGTTGTTTTGGTCAGCATGAAGGAAGTCTGTGTGTGCAGATGTGTGTATGTGTGTGCATGTGTGTGTTTTTGCACGTGTGCATGTATGTGTGGTGTGTGTTTGCATGTATGTGTTGGTGTGAGTATGTGTGGCACGTATGCATGTGTGTACATGGGTGTGTGTGTGTGTGTGTTAGTGGAGGGGAGGTGTAGATGGCCTTCACAGTATAAAAGAAAATTAAACTTCAGTGAAACTGAAGTGGCCTTCCTTAGGGATAAAATAGTTTTAATTCATCTCTGGGGTCTGATTATTATGGCTGGGTCTGGATTTATTTGCAAACTGTGTTGCCATTTATCAGATTAAACGGTGACACTTTCCAGTGACAGTCGGGCCCAGGACAAAAGGGCAGGGAATGCTCCATGTAATGACTTGGAAATGCTAATCTTCTCTGACCCTGCAGTAAACACCAGCGCTCAGGACAGGGAGAGGCCGGGAAAGGGGAAAGGCAGCAGGGTCACACAGCAGGCTGCTTCCTCCTTCAGACCCAGGCGACACACCGTTTTTGTCACGAAGTTCCACCGGCCTCCTTCGTGTTAACAGCAGATTTTTCAGAATCAGATTAATTGACTAGAGGTTTTCTGTGTTCAATGTTAAATAGTCACTCAATTGTTTGGTTAATATCTGCTGAGCATCTACTATGTACTAAGAGGGTCATCAGTAACAACAAAATCAATTCAACCTAAATTATGAACACATTAATTCATAGGAAAACAGTGTTTGTCAGGTGACAGGAATTAGGAAAAATGATAAAGGCTGGAAGGAACAGTGAGTTCAGGGGCGAAGGTGAGCTCCCATTGTAAGCCGATGGTCAGGGAAATGTCACTGAGCGGAAAAGGCTTCTGCAAGGCTTCCAGGTACGAGCACGAGAAGAGGGTTTTCGAAGCAGATGGGAGAGCAAACCCAGAGCTCGGAGGTGGGAACGTGGAGGCCAGCAAGGGACAGAAGGAACAGGGAGAGTACGAGAAAATGGTCTTGGGTGGAGTGTGCTGTTGTGGAGAGTGTTTGGCTATTGTTCTGAATCAGATGACGCATTTGTTATTGGCAGGTTTTGAGCAGAGAAATGACATGATATGATTCATATTTAAAATGATCTTCCTGTCTTCTACATTGACAATAGAAAGTACAGGACTGGACTTTTGAAAAAGAAAGGACATGGATACCTAAACCGATCTGAAGTCCTACCCCATTCCTAGATGGGAAGTCTCAAGGTCATGAATGCCGCTTCTTTCCAAGTTAGTTTGCAAAGTTAATGTCATTCCAACTACAATTGCATCATTTTTTCCCCCTGAAACTAAGGAAGTTGATTTTAAAGTTCATGTGGAAGAAGAAACAAAAAAGAATAGTCAGGAGAATACTAATGAAAAAGGGTGAAAGTATTCAAATACAGTTTCATTGACTATAGAACTTGTACTCATGAAAATGCAGTGTTCGCTACTCGTGGTCTAAAAACACATCAGTGAAACAGAATAAAATATCTAGGATACAATTACAGGCGAAAACTTAATACATGATGAAGGTGACACTTCAATCAATAGGAAAAGTGAACTTTTTAATAAAGAGTGCTAGAGTAATAAAATAGTGGATCACATGAAAAAGGTTAGTTTGGATCAACTTATCTCACCGTACACCAGAAGAAATTCTAAATTTGTCAGAGGTTGATAATGAAAAATGAAATCATGTGAGTAGTAAAAGAAAACATGGATGGATTTTTGTAAAGCTTGAAAGTGGATAATTGATATATTTTGTTATATACATCAAAAATACCCTTGCAAAAATATTTTCATAAAAAATTATAAGCAGGATAAAAAGAAATGAAAAACTAAAAAAATATTTGCCATCATGACAAAAACTTAATATCTTTAACACATAAAGATCTAAACATATAGGGGAAGTCCTGTGGAAAAAATGAACTAGACATAGGAATGGAGAGTGGGGTAAACAAATCGTAGGGCACGCTTAATCTTATGAAGAGACATTAACTTCCCTTATTATTTGCAAAACATAAATCCAGTCTGTGGTGGAGATCTTTTCTCACCTTTTCTATCAGGTTGGCAAATATCCAAGAGTTCGACAACAACCTCAGCTGATGAAGTTTTGCAGAAACACGTGCTTTCAGCATCGCTGGTGAACAGCCAACAATACGGCTGCTGTGAAAGAGAACTGGGCATCACCCACCAGCCTTCTGTCAACATCTGAGCCACCATCGGGTGTCTTAGTCTCCCCTTGGCTGTTTGAGTCGCCAACGTCTGGGTCCTGTGCGTGGTTCTGCAGTGCATTGCCTTAGAACTTCCCACTAGCTGTTGTTTGCGGGTGTGATATCTCCTCCAGCTCCACCGCCACACGGCGTGTAGGTTGGCATTCAACCAAACACGCAAAATGATCCCAGACCAATGTCTAGGGCTCTGTCTGTGTTCTCCCTCTTTCTATGTTCTACCCTCAAACCCCAAACACCTTAGCTTTCCTGGACCCTAGTTTCCACTCACTTCGGTTCAGTGAGGCTGCTGTGTATACCTTGTGTTCTCAATTTACATCACCACCTGAAAAATGTCTCCTAGAAGCAAAGCTCACCTTACTGGTTTCTGTTCTCTCAGGGATCGTCGTCCTCTCCAGTGTGTTGTCCACAGTCTAATGGTAGTTGTTTCATAAACAGATGATTGATAGTAGATACATGCATGCATACATACATACTGGGGTGACAAAAAAGAGATGTTATCTATGTATTACATAAATACTGATGGTCACCACTTTGAGCACCTTTGTAATTGCAGAAGTCAAATGTGACTCATATTCATTCACCTTTTGTTATTGGTATATATTGAGTATTACAATTTTAATAGTTTTTTCCATTTTTATCATATATATACATTTTTGACACCCTCTGCACATACAGCAAATGAGAAACAAATAAGAAAAAATAAAAAATATATATGTTCCATATATGCACTATTACAGATTTGTTTAAATGTGCACATAGTTTTAGAATAAAATTTAAAATCTGAACTGGGCTCCAGTAAGAAATCGCCAAGTGACAAATACCGTTTAACAGTGTATGTTTTTATTCACTGAAAATGCAAACATCCAGCACAGTTACTTAAATCTTTTGGGAATAGAGAGGTTTGTCCTCCTGAATGCTTGCACATGTGTGTGTTCACACGTGCACCATTGTGCAAACGTGGCATCCACGTGCTCCACTTTGTCTGCTTCCACCTGGTGCTTCCACCTGGACCTACCTGGGAAGGGTGCGCATCTTCTAGGAGTCGGGGGAGTGGGGGAGGTTTGCTCCTCCATGCTCCTTCTCTGAGCAACAACAGTCAGGGTTCCCGATGGACACAGGGGTGTCTAGGAAGCAGAACACAAGCTACACCACGGCCCGTGGGACACAAGAAGCACCCATGAATGACAGACAGATCGGCTGGTGCATTTTAGAACTGAAAGCAGAAAAGGCCAAAGCATCTTCTCTCCTCTGCTGGCATTCTGGGAATTGACCAGGTGCACCGGCACCCCGGAGGTGACCTAGGAAGATGGATCGGAGCAGGTAAATCACAGACAGGGGAGGGAGGGAGAGGAGGCTGCCAGCAGCCTGAGCACGGCGTCCGGCTGGCCAGACCCGGGCCCTGGAGGTGATCCATCACCCCGCGGCCACCACCACTGTTACCACGGTTTCGCCTAACAGCGGCGGAAGGAGACGTGTTTTCCGTGTAGTTTTTCAGCCAACCTTAGGTCGTGTCAGATCAAATTTGCTTGAATTCAGTGTTCAGTTAAAGAACATTTTCAAAATAGGAGAGAGGTGATCAACCCCACACGGCGTGTTTCAAGAAAATTGAATTTAGTTATTTTGATTAGGTAACTGCAAAAGCCATCAATGAGGCCAATTTTTCATCTGAACTGCCCTGATCATGGGTCTCTTTTAGGGGCTTCTGCACTGACTGGCATGACAAATATAGTACTTGCAAACTGTTGGAGACTCATAGTCTTCTTTCCTAGATGAGTTTTTTACAAAATCTTTACTGTTCTTACACAGGAAGCTCTTGGGGTTTATTCCTCTTAGCTCTGCCTGTCCCCCATGGACACCTACAACCCCATCAGATTTAAGGCCCTAGTTACCAATTCCAGATCCCTGATGTGCCTGTAAATGAACCCCCCTGTATCCAGTTTAGCACATGTCACAGGGGTCACCCTGGCTCAGGGCAGGGCTCAAGGACTACTCACTGAGGGCATTACAGCGTGGATACCTGGTCTCATGTGTGCAAGTCCGAAAATGTACGTTTTTGAATCATGACTTTACAACCAGGTAGTCCTCAATTAAATGAGGTGACCGTTCCCCGTTTGCCTGTCCGGTGTGTCTTTGACAAATGCTAAGGACAAGAGGGATGCACGGAGCCCGCACTTTAAGGAAACACAACAGTGTACAAAGTACAGTGCAGTTAAGCAGGCCAGGAACCCTAGCTACGTGTGCTGCAGTCTGCGCCTTAATGCTTGACCACATGTAGATTTTGACTCAAAGACAATGAACTTGGCTGAAGTGGAAGCTGTATCTCAGCAGGTTAAAGGGGTATTTAGTTAGAATTTAGTAGCAGGAACTGAGTTTCTCACAAGGCCTCTCCGGGCCCTTCTATGTCCCGCACCTCGCTGTGCAAACACAGGATGGGAGGGCCTGAGGAAGGCTGGCAGGGAGGAGGAGATGCTGAAAGTTCCTCTCCAGCACAGGCTTTCTGGGGAAATTAGGGATTTTCCCGAGGCTTCCCAAGGTCACATCCATAACCCAGCAATTGAGCTTGCATCGCTGTCTCCCGCCGCCTGTGTCACGGCCAGAAGCCCAGCCAGTCAGCCTGGTCCATGGGCCCCTTCCTCGCAGAGATCAGGCTTCCGGGTTACAAAGCGAAGCCCCCCGTTTGGAGTGTATTCATTTGCTAGGGCTGCCGTCACGGAGTGCCACAATCTGGCTGGCTTCCGCAGCAGAAACGTGTCACCGCACAGATCTAGAGGCCAGACGTCCAAAATCGGGTGTCCACAGGGCTGCGCCACCTGCAGGCCCCGGGGACGGTCGCGCCGGGCCTCTCTCCCACCGCCTCTGGCTCCCTGGCACCTTTGGCAGCCCTCGGCTTGTGACGGTGTAACTGCCGTCATCACACGGCGAACCCTCTGTGTCTAGATTTCTCATTGTGATAGGGACACCAGATAGATGGGATTGGGGTCCACCTTAATGACTTCATTTCAACTAGGCCATCTGCAAAGACCCCTTTTCCAAAAAAAGATCATATTCGCAGATTCTTGGAGTTAGGAGGTCACTTAACCCTTAACAGTGGGCCTGGCCCCAGCTGTATTGCTGGTCAGAAATGCCTCTGAGAGAGTCATCTAAAGACTAAAGAAGGAATGGCAGCACGAGGCAACCAGGGGACTTTGTTTGAAGGGCACCTGACACTCCACTTGGACAGTGTTCTTTCCAACAAACACCTGAGAGGCGAGGAGCCAGCAACTCAACATGCACGTGCTGAGCACCCTGGGGTGGGTCGGAGAGGAAGGAGAGGCTCGGGGCAGCCGAGGACCCGACACCGCGCCCCCGCTTCCTCGCTGCAGCCAGTCTCCACCTAAGAATCAGGCTGTGCTGCATCTCTGGCTGAAAGGGACTTCAAAGGGACGCCGTGTCCATCCATCACAAGTTCTGCTGCCCTGTCATTCCAGGCTGGACTCAGCTGGGCACTCCGGATGCACCCTCTGGGGGTGGGGGGTGAGGAGGGTCCTCCCGACTGCAGCTGCCCTGCTCTCCAACACTGAACATGGCATGCAAGGGTGGGTGACAATTTCATGAACCAGGAGGAAAAGGTTCTACAAACGCTGAATTCCATTCCTACATGCAAGCATCCCGCCTCCCCCGGGTTCCCACAGAGGAAGCCCCGCCACAGGCCAGGCTGGGAGTGGGGCTGCCAATATGTCATTTTTAAAACCATCATGATGGATGAATTCTTTGTTTTTCAGGTACAGGGTCTCGGGGAAGTGTTTGGCATCTTACGGGGTTTCGTGCAGACCTGGCACGCTTCCTACTGTTTTTTTCAATCCGTTTTCAATCTGGGCTTCGCACGCTATCGCAGGCATCTCCGTGCGGCGTGCGTGAGGGAAATAGGACTCCAGGCTGTTGCTCCGCGTTTCCATTTTTGCTAGCTCAGGTAATCAGGAGAAAAGATCAGAAGAAAGCAAGTGTTGAAGGTCAGGAAGCGGAAATATAGATCATCAATAGGCACCGTGATTACCCAGTATAACTCAGGAAGGTACGTGAGCTTAGAATGGGTATTGGGAGGTCATCTCAAATTGATCACTCTTCTCTTAAAAGTGCGAACCATTCACAAAACAAACTCTTCCCTTGTTTGATAGTCCAATGTCATTTCAATGACTTTATTCCTTGGGATTTGCTCTCCCCATGGCAGGCTGCCTTGCTCTTTAAATCACCTCCCCACTTGGGGTTGGCCTCCCCAAACTCCATTTTCCCATGGAGCTCGAGGGGGTCCTTAGCTTTCACCCTTCACATGGCGAAGCCGTCTGCTTTTCTCCCAGACTCCTGGGGAATGACAACAGACCTTCTCAGCCCCTGGGGTCCCTCCCACGCTGGCTCTGCTCCCGGGCCCTCGTGGGGGAAGGACCCAGTGGTCTGCGGAGGAAACGCACCGCTTCCACAGGCTGCTGCCTGTGACCACGTCGTCCTGAGGAAAACACCTTCAGAAAACCTATTGTGGTGTGTAAATTGTCAGTGGTATTCCCTTAGTTTGGGAATAATGGAATATATTTGGCCACCAGTAAGCAGTAATGAGCTTGAGCACTGCAATTAATAGAATGTTTTGTTTTTTATGTAATAAACCTAATAAACAGTTACCTGTTGATGAAAATCGTTGTCTTGTCGCCAGCAGCAATATACTAATAGTTTTGTTGGTTAAAAAGGCGACCCCAGGAGCTCAGTGTTACTTATGGCCATTACTCAAAACCAGCGTGGGTTCCTGAGTCCTAGCATGTGCCAGCTGGTGTGCTTGGTGTTTATAAACGAAGCTTCTAGAAAGCAGAGGGGGCTACGGGACATACATAAGCAGAATGGGTGCTCTGGTACGCTCTCTTCTTACTTATTTGTGGATGTTGAATATTTGCACCCTTCCCATTCTATAATAAATTATACTTTTTTCTCAGGAAAGATGGGTCAGTAATGCAAAGTTCAGAGTGATTACAGCTAGTGTCATCAGAATTTCTTCTTTCTCTTCCCCTGTGTACTATTTCTTATAAGGCAGCCCAAGGCTAACGTGCCATTTCATTGGAAAAGGTCTTTGTGTAATAGGTTAAATGATAAGCATATTCACAGGTCAAATGTTTTGCAGCTGAAATCATCTTAAGGCGGCACACTGATCCCCGCCAGGTCCCAAGGTCAGGGCAAAACTACCTTAATCATGCAAGTAACCAGGGATTTAAAAAAATCATAATAAAAGCAGCAACACTGTGATGAAATCCAGTGAATGTGTCCAGTCCTCCGGCTTCGCATGGAGATTTATGTTCCAGGCGGGACCTGCTTTGTGTTATCTGACCACGTCAAGGTCCTTATCCCACTTCTGATAGCAAGTGCCTCAGACTAGGAGAGAAGCCTGGATGGGAAGGATCTTGAGCTTGTCAAAACAACGTTTCATGTCAGTAACTGTGCTGGGACACCCAGTGCTGGGCATGGGCCCAGGGGTGGGAACGATTCTTTCAAAGCGTCTCCCACGCGGGCTCCGTCGTGTCCTGGACAGAAGCACCCGCTGCGCCCCCCAGCGACCGTAAATCCCCACCAGGACAGCCACACCGTCTCCGAGCAAATCAACAACTGGCGAAAGACCCTGCCCAGGCCCACCAGGAATACATTCTTCAGCTCGTGGCTCAGCGTCCTTCTGACAGCAGGCTTCTGGCACTTGTGGAGCTAAGGGCGGAGGGCCGCCTCCTGGCACGTCCAGCGGCCTGCTTGTCCTCATACGCACAGTCAGATGCAGGTGATTTCTGCACGCACGGTGTAAAGCTGCTGGAGAAATGAACAGAAGTCACCATCGACCTTCGAGGCCTGGCCCAGTCTCACCCTGCTCGCCCCCACATCAGTTCCCACGGCCTTGTTGGGGTTCATGAGTCTTCCCATGCAATTGCGTTTGGGTCCCTACAAACATTCTTCCTCCCAGAGATGGGCCCCATCACTCTCACACGTGGTATTTTTAATGTCGCGTGAAAGATGTAGACCATAACCAAGTTTTTGAAGTTCTGAGCACTGTAATTATGAAAGAAATTACCCAGAAAGTCATCAAGAATGATCTTCGAAGTCATTGCCAAATATAAAACAATAGTACGTGTTTATGAAGTCAGTAAAACATATTTTACACATTACTCTTCTCACCCCATTGTATCTAATAAATCAATAATTGCAAAACTACGGCAACCAAGAAGTCCATTCTCGTAGATGTGCTCGCATGACCATAGCAAAATGAATTCAGGTAATAAACACTGACAAGCCCTCAGGACAAAGACTGCATGGGTCTATCTAGAGAAATGACTATTGTCTCTGCAATGAGATGATTATTACAGTGGAAAATCAGAGCGGTCTGTTGAGGTCTCGCCCACTCATTGCTAATGGGAATTGGGATGGCGACCTCCATCTCTAGCACAGGTTCAGATACATCATCGTGTGGTTCCAGTCGCTGTATAAGCATTGGGTGGAGAATGGGCAAAACTCTCCCCAAGTCTCCTTTCCTTGGGACATGTGTACTCAGCCCCCACCACGTAGCACTTTGCAGTGTGTGGCTTAGCCCAACCTTTGCTGCCACTACTTTCTCATTTTTGTCTACAGCACGTGATGACAGATTACTGCCTGTACATGCAACTGTAAACAGTCAAGTGCACTTGTGTGCAGTCCTCTTGAGACATGGGAAGGTGTTAAAGTGTCTTTTTCACACCACGCTGTCTTTTGTTGGTGTCAGGGGAGGATCAGGTCCTTGATGTGTGTCGAGGGTGCACTCATTGGAGTGGCCTGCAGCCTTCTCCTCTTAGGTTACCTGAAGGAACTTGGGTGACACTGGGACTGGTGGACATGTCCACAGCTCACTTATTCTCACTAACCATAATGGAAAACTACTTCCATGGCTTCTCTCACAAGGGAATCACAAAAATGTGTTTTGAAAGTTAAAAAAAAGAACATTAATAATGAATATTAACTATCTCTTTTTCTTTGACTATCTGCTTTGGCCATCTACAGCTCCTGGAAGCACAATGTTCTCTTCTAAAGATTATGATTAAGAAAACAAAAATACAGGTGCAAAAGAAAGACACTATCCCACCCGCAAGCATGCTCAGTGTTCATGGTGGGAGCTGTGTTTTTGTTTTTGCTTTAATGTACATCTGTGCACTGAGCACAGTACTTGTCACAAACTGAATGTTGATTGTGTATAAACAAGATGTGTCATTATTTAACCTTTATGATTTGTTAATTATTGTTGGTTATTTTTACTCTTTGAAGATTCTGTAACAATTCAAGGCAATAACACATTCTGTTGCCTAAATTGCTGGCCAGGTTATACCCAACAGTATCAGACTTATTAAGGTTCAATGTGGAAACACATGACTCCTTTAGAGAAGATACAGAAATGGTGGAAAGTTAGAGTGGGACTCACAGGAAGTGACATTCCAGGAGCTACAGCTTCTGTACACACACAGGACCAGGTTGTGGACGTGTGATGGACCATCTGGTAGACCCATGATGTGACAGAGGAGCTCTGATCTTTGAGATGAGAGGGGTCCCAGAGTGATGAACAACTTGTAGGGTTTGTCGTAAGTGGCAGAGGCAATCCAAACAGATCTAAGTGTTGCTGGCTTTTAAGGGATGTATGAAGTATGACGAATGTGTGTCTAAGAATGGAGTCCCACTTAAAACTGATGTCCAGTGATAATGACAAGGGAACATTAAACAACAATAATACAATTAAAAATAGAATGGAAATTTGCATGGAATATCAATGTAATGAGGAAACTTAAGTAATGACTTCCAGTAGACACAGAACCAGAGGTCTGGGATGCTGGTTGGAAAAGGGGGCTCTTGTAAACACTTAAGTAGGGTCACCCTGGGGCCAGGAATATTATTCATTTAGTAGATACTTACGGCGTGTCATCCAGGTGCAAGCCACGTTCTTAACACTAAGGGTACCTCAGTGTTAAGCCAATATGACAGAAATCTCTGCCATGTGGATCTTACATTCAAGTTGTGGAGATGGGTGAGAAACAAGATAAATAAAATAACAGTCTTTCCATTCACTGCCTTAGTCTACTCAGGCCACCAGAACAAATACCACCGACTAAACAGCTTAAACAATAAAAATGAATTTTCGCACAGCTCTAGAGGCTAGACATCCAAGATCCAGGTCTGGCAGAGTTTGGTTGCTGGTGAGGGATCTCTTCCTGGTTTTCAGATGGCTGCCTTCCCACTGTGTCCTCACATGGCCTCTCCTCAGTGCATGCCTAGAGAGAGGATCAATTGTTTCTTCTCTAGCAAGGACACTAATCCAATGGGATTGAGGCCCCACCCATAAGACCATGTTCAACCTTAATTACTGCCTGTTTATTGGGGGCATATGTTGTGCCAGATAATGTGAGCAAGTTAAATTTGTAATAGAAATTTGTATTGAGATTTGAACCCACTTAAACATGAAATTGTGTCTAAAGCATTCTGGTGATTACAATTATAGAAAAGAAACCAACTTTTATGAATCCTGAAAAAAAAATCTACATAATATGAAAGTGATAACATTTGAAATTAAAAAAAAAACGCCAAGACTAAAGTCCTTGCACGTGGAAAAAAAGGCAGCAAGGTGGCCGTGAAAATACGTTTGTGAGGAGTTGGAGTGTGTCATTATCCTCATCTAATTCAGGGTTTTCAAGACGTCATCTTAATAGTTGAGGATGATAAATGCACTTGTTTCAAGGGTTGAATCACAGTGGGCACGCCCCTGTGTAGACATCATGAGTGCATACCCGCAATGACTTCCAAGAACTCCTCCAGTGGAAATGCTTTCTGTTGCTGAATCTGTCACTGACGGTCACAACACCATTCTCCAGATGCTTGAAGCCCCACTGCTGCTGAAGCCCCTCCACCTGAGTGGCTGGCCCACGTCTCCACAGGGCCCTCTCCTCCACCTGCAGGGTGCTCAGAGGTAAACCATCTCCACCACTCAGTTCCCAAAAAAGGGTCCTCTGAGACCTTGGCTCAGGGCTTCAAGCAACCTTGTCCCCCTGGCCTGTGTCCACAGTTCATTACTGTTCTAAAAAACTTGCCATTCTCAGTTATGAAATGAAACAGATAAAACTTATTTCATTAATTGTTAAGAGAATGCGACCAGAAGAACATGTCCTAAATGAATTGAGTAAGTAAAATTCAACAAGACTCTCACAGTTAGCAAATCATGTCTGGGGAGAAATGTATAGATCTTTTCCTTTCATGTTCAATGTCTATATTCCTTTTTTATACTGTATAGAGAGGCGCATGTTCTATACCAAGACAACATCCCACCTAATTTCTCTTCTGAATAGGACAAGTTGATCCTACTCATTTCTAGCCATATATTTTTTTTAAAATCCTAACTTACTCCAATTGGAAATACAGAGCTTAGAATATATTATAAAATCTACACAATGTTGATTTTCCATTATCAAAAAAACAAAACAAAAACAAAACACTGCTATCTTCACTGCTGTCCCCAGCGGACAACATTCAATAGTGAAAATGAATTTAAGGAAAGTTCCATCGGAGTATGGTTTAGCAGCCTGACTGTTATTAAATTGTAACATTCCAATTGATTCATACATTTTTGCTTACATCGGTAAGTGAATACTAACTGTAGTTGACCATTTCATTTTCATCATTATACTAGATGATAATTTATGGAACTAAAGTATTTTAATATCCTACTTTTGTTCCTAGTTAAAGGTGCTTGGTTTTTGTGTTTGTTTTGCTAAACTGTAGCATGTTCCTGGGACTGACGCAGAGGGACGCATCGCTGTCTGTCACTTGTGCATCATGTGATGTGTAGGTGCTCATCAGGCCTGGGGCAGGACTCTAATGTGGAAAACTGTCAGGATGCCCCTGGTCGGTCTTCAGGGCAGTGGGCAGCATGGACTTGGAATGATGAAGAGGCAGGGACCACACCAAGCTTCCCCTCTGCAGACAGAAGGGAAAGCATTTGGAGTCTATTATTCATTCTACCATATGGTCTTCCTTTATTTTTTAATTCATGTTTGAGGAATTAGAAGGAGAAGGAGAAAACAAGCAGGAGGAGGAAAGGAGTCATGCGCTTTCCCATCTGAAGCGTTTCCTTCCGCGGGCAATGATCACAGGGACTGTTTCCGTCCTTCGGCCCCCACTACCCAGTGACACGCCTGCAGAGCAAGGCTCCGAGCGCCTTTGCAGATGGCCTTTCCTGCCCTGAGAGGCCAGGGGGACACCATGTTCGTAGAAAGGCCGTAGGGTAGCTGAGAACAGGCACATGAAGTGCTTCCTCTATCAACACACGAGGGCTGTCTGGAAGAAGTCCAGTCATAAATGCCTCTCTTTTCCATATTACATGGCTGGATACTTTCTGGGCAGCCCTCCTAGGCCTGTGCTCAGCACTGTCAAGGGGCGGGTTGAGTACCTACAGGACATTTTATTTGGATTCACATGAGCTCTCCAGAGAGCTCCCCACTTTAATGCACCGGCAGGCCTGCATACCTCAGAGCTGGAGCAGACATTGGCTCAAGAAAGTAGCTTCTACAGAAAATATCCAAAAACGAGTTAACTCTCCTTTTAAGTCTTTAGATGGGTAGTTTGGGTCACTGCAGCCCTAATCATTCACCACCTGCAGCAGGTGGGCCTGTGTATTCACCGGTTGCTTTTATTGTGTATATTTTGAATTTTCTAAGCAATTTAAGTGATGCTGATGGTAGTGATTCCTTCTTACTCTTTATGAAAGACCAAAAAACAAAACTATTTAACTGAAAATGCAATAATTGCCCCCCACCAATTTATCACTCCCTTCTCCTCCCTCGTCTCTTCTTCCTCTTTCTCTCTCTGTCTCTGTCTCTCTCTCTCTCATACCAAAAGCAATAGCTGAAAAACTACCTCTCCTTAAATAAAAATTATATAAAAACTAAGAAGCCATAAAAACCAAGAAGCCATAAAAACCCTCCATGTTTTCAGTCAGGGTTTCACCTAAATTAATTCAGAGATATATACACTCTTTACATAAGAATTCTCAGCAATGATAGCCCACCTACTTTTCAACTATATTTCTGTCATTGCTAATAATAGCTACTACAAAATAAATTATCCAAAAGTTATTTTTAGCTATGAAATAATAAACTAAAATGAGATGAAATTCATTCATAAAATCATATTCAGAAACAGATGGGGTATAATTGTTTTGAACCTTTTTGATCCTATAAAATAAAATACCTTTAAATGAATGAATACATAAATAAATAAAATTTCATCTATAGAAAATAAATAAAATTCCAACATTAACAAATAGGATTTTGAAAGATCACTACTAATTTATTAAGATGGTTTGGGAAAGAAAATTTCATTAGAAGACCCCAAATGACTTCTGTTTTGGCATCGTTCCATAGTAATCATACCTTTTGCGTAAAAACAAAAAAAAAACACATCCGCTTCACGGATGTGCAACTTTCAGTAGAAACGGCCCTGGGACTGGGTGGGCCAGTGTGGTGTGAACACTGCTGAGCCAAGCTCCTTCCTGGCATCATAGCTTCAGGGTGAGAGGCGAATTTCAATTCAGGTCGAGGGAGGAGCTAATTGTTAGGAGCTGGGAAGGGTCTGGGCTAGTCATGACTCAGAAGACCTAATGGGTTGGAAGCTGGGCCCAATTACGACACATAGTAAATCAGTTTCCTCTCCTCTTCCCTGAAAAGTCTTGTGTAAAGTTCAAGCATCCCCTTTTTCAAAAGTCCACGTCGTACAAACTTGGCCTTTACGAGAGACCTGCCCACTAACCCAAAGAAATCTGAAGAGGATTTTCACTTTTGAAACAGTGACAAGTGAAAATAGCCTGGAGCGTTGGTTTTGTGGTGGGCCACACAGAGACAGCGCACCGTTACTGCGCGTTAGTGTTACGTGAGGTCTTACGCATTACTTGGTGTGATCTGGTAGGTTATTTGGGAAGGTCTTGGAAGGCTACGAGTGTTTCCATGTAAATTAATGGAACTGCTTCTTTGCTTTGCACCATTTCAGTTTATGAAAGGTTTCATAAGGACACTCTTCTTTCAGATAGCGGGGGGCAAGCATGGTGTCATGGAATTGCAGAGACATCCCTGACATCTGAAGTCATGTCTAGTCTGTGAGAGATTTTAAATGGGCCACCAAGGTGTCACCCCTCAGCCTTTTGTTTCCCAACCGAGTGGCTGTGTTTATCCAGGCTGACAACGTACACTTCCTAACCCGCTCACTTCTAGGATCTGAAACTCACTAACATTACACGGAGCTGGGAGAAGACACATGCTTAGCATGGTCCTTAAGGGGGACAGGTAGGTCATCCCCAAAGTGTCCTCCACAGCCTACATTATTACGTCTGCCTCAGTAGTTAACAGAATGAAATGTGCATATTGATGTCAACATGAACTTGAAGTCATTTCATTTTAAAATGCGTGTGTCTGCGTGCATGCGTGCACGAGTCTGCACCAGTCTATGCACTAAAAAGACAGGGACGCACGTGCACACACACACACACACACACACACGCACACACACATCCATAAGCATGTACCATTTACTTATCCCCCCTTCCCTCCCCTGCATTGGAACATTCATTTCTTAAAGTGGTCCTCCCAAAATTTCCAGCTCATCTGCTCTCTCCAGCTGAGGGTGCCACACCGTTGGGAGTTCCAAGAAGGTGATAAACTACAAAACACATTCTCCAGCCCACAGGCATAAAAGCTTCATACAAAAGCAAATAATGATTTTCACTGCACATCACGGCCTTGGTTTGGATGGGACAGTTTTGACCTCTCGATCACCAGAGGCCTGACCTAAGGCAACAGAGCTTGAGTGACATAAATGGCAAGGCCTCGTGGATCTGAGCAGGTGTGGGTGCTTCCTGTCATGGTCGGAACCCCGCCCCCCACCTCACAGGAGGGTCACAAGGGCCTTGCTATGGGGAAGGAGTGAGGATTGCAGGTGAAAATGCAACAAATGTCCATATATTAAGGGGTTGACTGAATCTCATTTTCTCTGAGTTAAGCTCCTCTCTAAAATTCATCTTCCGAAGGTTCCTGCCACTGGTGTTCAAATGAGTGATTGGGACATTAATGAGGAGTGGCTTGGGCACGCCTTCAATAAGGTTGTGCTCACACTGTCTGCTCACCAGGTGTCTGGAGCCATTCTCCCCATTTCCTACAGGAGCCATTTTTATCCCTCCTTACGTGGGTGGGCCAGTCACCATCCCTGGTGTATAAATGTGAATAAATTAAATGGTGAGGCTGAAGGTGTATTCACTTTCAATTATTATTTTCTTCAACTTCCAAAATCCTGTCACAACGAAAAGGTACAAAGAATCGGAAGACACAAAGGCACAGAGTCAGAGGGTGGCTTAGTTATAAGACTGTGCAGGTGTGTCCCTGCCACCCCCCCAGGACGCAAGGAGGGCAAGAGGAACCCATAGTGGCACATGTCGGCAGACCCTCGCCACACTGGTGGAAGGCTGGATATGGGAATACCCCCGTCACTGAGCTGACATCTGTCAGCCACCATGAAATACAGTGCCTCTTGGTCCCACCCCCAGCATCCCCTTAGAAGTTTCAGTAGTGAACTGTCTGCCACCAACTTTACCCAGAGAATCAGGACTTGTGAGGATGTAGAGCACTTGCATTAATATGGCTGCAAGACGAACTTTCATTATACAGACCGCCTCACTTTAAAGAATCCACATGTTCTAATACATTTACATGCAGTGTTTTAAAAAAGCCCTCTTGGAGGGCTTTTCAAATTATATGTTTAAATTATATATATAATTATCATTATTATTGCCAGCATTGTTTGTACAATGCCTCCAACATAAGCACACAGTGGCAAGTTCTCAAACTTAATTGTCAGGTTTTGGGGACGACAACAGCTCTGATGCCCATTCCAGAAAAAAAGTTCCAAAATTACTTTGAAGGTGGACCAGGCCCTGACATCGGTGCATAGCTTCCCAAGGGGAGGACTTTGAAGGTGACCTCAGTGACATTCCGCAGTGAGGTCTGTAGAATGTTTCCTAGGATGAATTTGTGAAATTGATTGTCCGACCTCGTATGCTGCAGGAGAGTTATTTTTGTTTGTTTTGTTGTGTGCGTGTGTGTTTACTGAAACAATTCCAAGGCAGTCTCGTTTCTAGAGAGCATTAGTTTAGTAAGATTGGGTCACTGGCTGTCTTCTTGATTGGCAGTTTTCCCCAATAAATAGCCATTTACCTTGCAAAGCAATCCTGAGCAGTCTCATTGCCGGGCTGTGCAATGCTGAGTTATTTTTAGAAATAAAAATAGTGGCTCAGTGACTCGGTCAATATGCATCATCACCCAGCATTAAGGGAGACCTAAGGCCAGGCACCCTGACAGCAAGCAAGGCCATGACACATTTGGCATATGCTAATTTCCGAGGTATGTAGGTCACCAAGGAAATCCACATCTTTACAAACCCTTCATTAATCTGTCATGATCGCAGTGTTTAATAAAACTAGTTGATAGAACCTATTGTAACAGCAGATATTGATGGGTTTTGATACATTAAGATAAAAAACAAAGTCTACAGCATGTTTAAATGCCAGCAATATTTACATTTAAAAACAGCGTTTCCTCTAGCTGCTTCCCACAGCAGTTACTAACAGTAGATGAATTCCAGGCCAGTCAGAGCTCTCTGATTGACAGAGGAAACGCTTCTGAGCCATTAGAATGTCGAAAAAGACTGTCTTCCCTCCCATCTCCACACACAGTTTAGGGTTTTGTCAGATTTCCCATAATTAACCCTGATATTTGACGTTTAATATCACAGGCATTCTCAGTTATGTTGGGTTGCCAGACAAGTGTTCAGGATCTATGTAAATTTTTCAAGGCTACTTCCAGAAACTTTTCAAAAATTAGAATGGATTGGCAAAAACAATGCTAGATGAATCCTAATGTTTTTTTCTTTTTTCTCTTCTGAGTCACTTTTTGAGTTAAAAAAAAGAGGTCTAATGTACCTTAATACCAACAGGATATGACATCACTATCTTCAATTGTTCACTCCTATCATGTTACATGAAAAAAAATTCAAGACATTGGAAATATTAGCCAAAACAATAGCAATAATTTTCTAAAATCTAGAACAAAATGCAACCTAGGAGTTGTTACAGTGACAGAGAAAAATTCAGTTCTGAAAAGTTGCAATGGGGTATCTCCAAGAGTTACAAATGCAGATCTACAGGAAAATGCCATTTATTTGTCAATTCACTTACTCAGCCTTTCGCACGCATTGACTACATAGGATGGATAAAATTTCAAGAATCCTGCTTGTGTGGTCCAGTTAGGTGGCACAGTTTTAACAGATGCCAGCATGTTCCATCAGGGACACTACCACACTGCATTATTTCACACCACTGAACTGCAGCACATTGTCAGGTACAAGAGCAGCTCACAGTTCACCCTAACAGCCACCACTTATTGAGTGCCCATGCTATTATCCCAGGTGGAGCCTACAGGCTTCACGTGCGTTGTATTCTACACATTACGTTTAACCTGGAATCCCTTCCTCATCGCCATGACCCCCTGGAGACTTTGCAGCTGAGTTGCTCATCCAATCCAGGCAGTTCCCCCTTGACCTACCATCACGATTATACTGCTTTCTTTCACATGGTCCTGCTCTAGCAGATGGGTCTGCTTGCAGTTACTTTGCAAGGACACGAGCATATGATTAAGACATGGGATTAAACACACTTGGAGAACTGCATAGTAATTAGCCATACTGTATACACAACTCCTTATTTCATGAATTCATGGTTTAGGGCAAAGTAATACCACTATATAAATCCTATAATGTTCATAAAATAGGGTGGGCAGGGAATATGTTGAATTGTCCTTAGTCCCACAGACATTATAAGTATCAGTGACACCAAAACGACTTAACACTGATGCAGTCAGAACTCACTAAGCAAGTAGGTTCCATTCCTACTAAGGGCAACTAGTTAGATAAAACAATCCATCAAGGGCTATCAAAGAGCAACCTACACGCAGGGAAAACTCCAGTCCTGTGGCTGGCCTCATGACAGGGCTTTCCTGCTGGGCAAGCTCCTAGCAGTGCCAGCTGTTATAGGCCCAGGGCTTCTATGGACGTTTCAGAATTTCCTGGCCAAGAACGTCTCCCATTCCTACTGGTGATAATGCTTCATTCACTCCGGGCAGACAAGATAACACTTTCATCTATGATCCAAATACCTCTTTTTCTGTTTTAATTCTTTTCTTTCTCATCAGTCATTTCAGTTCACCTTCCACCGGCAGGTCCAAGGCAACTTCCAATTCCTTGTAGCCCTTAATGGGTGAGAGAGTCCTATTAACTACTGTACAATTCTGGATTCTAAGCCTGGTTCATTTAAGTTTTCAAAATTATGTTAAGTTATCTTCTCAAGGCTGCAACCTGGCAGGCAAAGGATGGTACCAGGAATAAGAAAAGTCTCGTTGGACTGCTGACAGCTGGGGATGCAAACCAGTACTGTCCCTGCAGTGTGGTACAGATGACACTGAACAGTAGTGACCCTAGACTGTGAGGCAGATGATGCTAACTGATACTGACTTTGCATGTGACAAGGATGGTATCTAATACTGAGCCCTCAGCGTGGCACAGGTGGTAAAATCCACACTTGGCCTTTAGTGTAACCCAGGTGAATCAAAGGAGGCAGATCCTAAGGTTTACCTGCTAAGACAAAGGAGGGGACCCTCAGGCCAGGAGAAGAACACGAGGAAAGTCCTGGATTATGCAATGCAGGTGTGTTAGGCCTGGCATGCGTCCTCCTCAACGTCAACCCTTCACAGAACCTGAGCACACCTGCCCAACCTGTCTTTCCCCCCATCTATTAGCATTTGTGGGGTTCTTATCACACATAAGGCAGGAGTCTAGGCAGTGCTCAGGACCCCAAGATGACGCTTGAGACCCATGTAAAGAAACTTCTGCAGGAAAGTGGGTGTGACAAATGCTTTAGGTTCAGAGCATTCCACCCTGCTAGGGAAGACGAGGCTGGGTGGATATCAATGTTTAATTCCAGAAAACATGAAAAGCAGGTGAAGATCTGAACGAGATGAATCACGGAGAGAAGAAGTACCTGTGAGGTACCTTGGGTAAAAATGTGCTCAAATCCAATGGCTTTTAAAAACATTAACTCTGGCTACAGCGTGCAAAAAAGGCAGAAAACATAAAGAATGGACAAAAACAGCCTTCAGGTTGTGGGCTTCGCACCTGGTATAAGGCCCCAAGCACGTCCACCATGGCTGTTAGCAGTATGAGCTGACACTCTGATACAGAGGTGGGTCAAAGGAAACCTCCACTGTGCCACCAACTACAGTGCTGAGAGGATGCTACTCCTGTCAACCAAAGTGAAAATACCAGAGACAAGCTTTTCTTCTCTTTTTAAATAGAGAATTATAAATGACATAACTCATTTTAGACATCTTGAGTCTTAAGTGGAATATCCAAGGAAAGCAATTTAAGGAAATGAGGAAGTGAATGGGCAGACCACCGAAAAGAACTCTGAGTCAGAACTGAGCTTATAGAGCTGATAACAGAGGCCCAGAAAAAGGACAGTTTGTCGGAAGAAGCAATAGGAAGAGGAGAAAGGGGTCCATCTGGGACACAACGTGACCTGGAGACTGAGCTGTCTGGGAGTAGGCGGGTGAGAGGAGGAAGCCTCAGAAAAGAGAAGGAATCAAATGTCATTAGGAGGGTCTCCCGTGCCCCGCCTGCTCTAATGTCCACCACGTCTAATGCCTCAGAACGACTCACATCAAGTCTGTATTATTATCAGAGTTTTTCAGACAAACAAACAAATGAGCAATCTCTGAGGTGCTAAGTTACCTTCCTAAGACGTGACACGCACTGCTAGAGAAGGATGGCCACAACAGTCCTTTTCCATGCATGTTCAATCCACCAGACAGGGGCGTGTTTTCAGAGGAGGAGAGGGAGGTGTATTGTCACTGTCATCCAGAGGTTTAGAAGGTTACCAAAGCCAACCGACTTGTGCTAGCTGGACAAGTGACTGACTCAAGGGATTTTCTGGGCAGAGCAAGGGGAAGTCGGGGAAATCAGGGAGGAGAAGACGTGAAATTAAAACCGCACACTGTGACGCCAACCTCTCAGGTACCCAATTCTCCGTTTCCCTAACCCTGCCCCGCCAGTGAGACTCAGAGGAGTAAAGCCACAGCTGGGTCTGGCCTGCAAGCCTCCTGTTTTCCGGAAGCCCTGCCTCTTTTACCGGAAGCCCTGCCTCTTTTACCGGAAGCCCTGCCTCTTTTACCGGAAGCCCGGCCCCCTTACCCGGAAGTCTCCACCTCATTTATTGCAAGTCTCCTCTTGTACCAGAGGTCTCCTCTTTCCTCACCAGAACTTTCTTTCTTCTTTACCAGAAGCCTCCTCCTTCTTTACCTCAAGTCTCCTGTACACCTGGGCTGGAGAGGTGCAGGAGGCCTACTTTGGCCCAAATGCCCGAGAAGTCCATGCTAAAAAGGCCATCAAATTAACTTTTGTGCCATTTGCAGAGACATCCTCCCAGCTTCCAGCACCCCAGACCTTCCCTGAGAACGTAATCGTAATGCCTCTATGCCCCTCCAAAAAAGAGCTGTGTGAAAGAACGTTTATTTTGCTTCTCCGCCCACTGGGAGCTCCATTGTTTAATATCTCAATCCCTTTACCTGCAAGAAAAAGAGCCCAGATTTTTCATTCCTCCCGCTCTCATCCCACAAGTCTCCCTCCTCCTCCCCTCTCCGAGCCCTCCCCACCCGGAAACACACTCCCGGACACCCCCCTGCCCCCACCCAAACTGCCGCCTGAGTGGAGGTGAACCTGCTCAATGTCAGTCATCAGGTGACCTAGTTCCTGTCAGCGGTTAACAGAAGCCTTTGGTTGCGGGTGATGGAATGCTGTCGGCATACAGCGCTGTGGTTTGGCTGCCTGTGGAGTTTTCTAAGTTGCAAAGTGAAGGCAATCTCGGGGTGATATATTGCCCCTCTGCACGGAAAGGGGCTGACATTTGGTAGGCACTTTAAAACAACCTCTGATCCAAAGGGCACCACCACCTCCGAGAAGCAGCTTCCCTTATCAGAACACGTTTAGCAAAACATTTTCATTTCTCTGTCTCTTAACCATCTGGACTTTTATCAAGTCTGCTTTGTGAAGGTTAAATAAGTAAATATAAGGCCAGCACTTTGCAGCAAGCAGGTCGTGCTACCTGTCAATGTCCGCCTTATTATTCATTGTAGTGTGTTTGTCAGTTCCTTTGTGTGTTGGGGTTACAGCCTGCAATTTCCACCAATCATGTTCATTATTTAAATGAGACAAATGGGGTGTTGTCAAGGAGCGTGATCTGAGTGGCGTTATTATTTCGGCCTCGTGCAGACGGCATGACCTGTCTTGGGTCTCTAACTGCAGCAACAAGAAAGTGGCAGGCCGTTGAGGTGATGGCAGGCTCTCCATAAATCAGGCCCTTCAGACATTATGATAACTTTTAGTAAAGAGTAAATGGATTTCTTGACATTAGACTTTTATGCATACGGGTCGGTAAATGTAAATGGTGCTGCATGCCCCTAAAGAGAGAAAAACCAAATTCAACTCATGTGAGTAAAGAAAGGAAATGCTGCTCAATTCACTGAACGTAGTCAAATTCTGTTATGCATGCGCCATGATCTGAAAAGTCACCACCGGCATTTTATCCCTCCGCGGGACCATACAGCCAGTAATTGCTGACATACTGACGATGTCAGTAATGTTTCCGAAATGTAACATAATGCACCATTTTACTTTAAATTATCATTGGAATATTTTCTATCATAAATCAGCTAATAGTTAGATAACAAAGACGTGATCATTGCTATTGCTTCTACGCTGCTTTAGTTACTGTCCTGTCTGTCCATAGGCTTGTCAAACTTCTATTAGCCGGATGTTGTATACTGGGTTTTCTGTTATTTTTTTCTTGATCGAAAATTTTTTAAACATTATATTTATTTAGATGTGTGAAATGAAACATGTGTCTAAAAATAACTCGTCATTTTATAAACCTGCAATGATCTGCTTTGCATTTTGGAATGTTTAACCATAAACTATGGAGGATTCAAGCAATATATTAATGGAGGTAGCTGTAATTTCTGAGAAATGAAAATTCACACATAAATAATATTTGTGCAACAAAAGTAACCTTCAAAAGATATAATATATCTAAATAGAGTAAAGTCAGTAGAATTTTATAATCGCAGAAAGAAAGGTACTTAAATTATACTTTTATTTCTGTGTGGGACAAAGATATTTTCTGGATCACGGATGAGACGCTCTTCCACACGTATATTTCTCTAGGCCCCAGCAAAGATCATTGCTTCTGTTCTATCCGATAAAAGACTGGGACAAACTATGAAAGACTGATCCTCAGTTATATCATATACCAATTCAAGGACCTAGGGGAAAAAATACATATACACAAGATCTCAAGAAAAAACCAGAAGGCATGTCTCCTTGTCTGAGATTGGAAAACCTTCCTGGGGGTCCAGAGTTAAAAACCTGCCTGCCTGAAGGAATCTTCAGTGGTGACTGAAGGAAACCATGATCAGGAGGGCCTGTCTTGTCTTGAGACACTGTAGATGGCTAAAAATCATGGCAAGTTGCTTGAGGTTGGGGAAAATAGAAAGCTATTTAGTGTTAGCCAAAGCTGTGAACACATGAAGCTCTAAGTCCCAACTTTCATGGCTGAAAGCTCTGAGACTTGGAGCACTTAAAGTTATTGTCCTGGTGGACAGTCACAGAGTGACAGGAAGAAACCAGTTCAGCTTCTCAGGGCCTCGTCTGCTGGAGTTTCTATCTGACTTATCTCTGTGGCTAGATTGGCTTGTCTGTCACTCACATGCACTCTACACTCAGGCAAAGCACCCTGCCTCTAGAAGAAGGTGTTGGAAAGGTTTGTATAATGCTGAAGAACATCTGGGAATTTGGAAGACGTGGAACTTCTGCAGGAGGGGATCCCTCTGGATTGAGCTTCCGGAGTAAACTTCCCCAGGAGTGAATCTCAAAAGTGCGGGTCCACCAGTGCAACAGAAGTACATCTTTGAGCAAGCCGGCCTCTTCAACGCCAAGACAACCAAATACTTTCTAGATCATGGATTTTTGTTGTGAGACTTAAACTATTTCTGCACAAATGGTTGTTTCCCCTTTCATAGTACTTGCCTCCTGAGACAGTGACCCATTTGTTGGGGTCCTTTGATAACATTTGCACAGCTCCCTATAATGTGACACAGGCCCTGGCATGGAGAAGACATAGCATAAAATAAACAAATCATAAATGTGCTTAAATAAGATGACTCCTCAGGCTAACACGTCAATTTTTGTGATACCTATGAGTATATACAGAGGATGCCAGAAAAATGCATACACGTGTTAAGAAAGGAAAAGACTATATTAAAATTGTAATAGTCAATATATCCTGATAACTAAGTATGAATACAAATCACATTTGAATCTTGCAATGACAAGAGGTGCTCAAAGTGGTTAACATCAGCATCCAGACTCTTCTGATGACGGCGAACTGTGCGTGAGCAACATTGACCAAAGTGCCCACTTGTATCACTGCGCATGCCGTTTCAATTTCTTCCCGAAGTCCCACCAGTGCAGCCGGTTTTCTACAGGACACCACGTCCTATGAGGTCCCCCATAGGTAGAAGTCAAGGGGTGTTAAGTCAGGAGAATGTGGGGGAAACTCCGACAATGTTCTGGAATTACAAATCCCACTTCACACTTGTCTTGTGCTCTTTGAATGACAACCTTGCTTCCTCCATTTTCTTTGACTGTCCTGCCTGTCATGTGGTGACACTTGCATTCATTTGATTAGCACCATCTTTTGAGTGAACGTCATAGTACACATTGCTACCAGAATTCAGTTCAGCTTCAAAAAGTAATACCTAGGTAACAGCTCTTAAAATGTGTGTGCACTTTTTGGCACCCCCGGTATTTCCCCATACACCACTTTATTAAATTACACATATAAAATGTTTATATTGTATCCCACATGTGTGTCAGCTGCTTTTCTCTTTGAAAGAAAAAGTTTGAGGGTCTACATTAGTGTTTTCTCTTCAGAACAGGCAACGGTGCTGAGGCTGGAACAAAAGAGGAGGTCACCCCTCACTTCCTCCAAATAAAGCTCCACATTCCTCCTTCTGGACAGACTATTCGTGACTCTGAGGAAAACTCCAGCTATGCTTTGTTGTCAAATTCAGGTAATTGTTCCCAACATGAATGGAGCTGATGAAGGAAGTGGATGAGCAGAGGAGAAAAGAGTTAATTGAAAGCAGTATCACTGATCAACGGGCTTAATTCTTTGGCCTTCATTGCTCAGCGTGTGTGTGTGTGTGTGTGTGTGTGTGTGACACACACAGAGAAAATGTGTGTGTGTGTGTTGAAAGAGATGCCCCACTCACCCCTCCATGTGTGTATCTTTTTTTTCCTTTGTTTTTCTCTTAATTCTTTTATGTTTTGCTTCTTGGTGTCTAAGACTCCCTTCCACCCGCGCTGCCCACCCCCCACACACTTGATGCTACACAGAAGGAGCCGATCTTCATCGCCATAGTCTGGTCTTTCATTTTGCACAATTTAGCTCCATGTGTCCACTGAAAGTCAATGGCCACAGTGACTGGAGGCTCTGCATTCGTCTGTGTTGACAATGGGACCCAGAGGACAAAAGGGGCAGCGGGGGAAAGGGGTGAAAAGAGCAAGTCTCCTAGAATGGGGAGACACCTTGAGCCTTAGCTTAGCCCAATTTGCTCCAAAACGTTTGAAATCAAATACATCTTTATACCATACTCATGAACTTCCTTCCAAAGATCTACATCTGTTTTTCATGAAAAAACTTTTTTAAAATAACATAAAAGTTAATGGCCTTGACCCTATTTCTTGTAAACTAATAAACCTGTAGTTGATAAGATCATTTGACTCTCCTTGTCTTGGGTCACAATAAGACATTTCCGCAGACTTCCCTCTGTCCTTTGTCACTGTAACTGACATTGAAGAGTAGGGTACCCTACTCTGCTCACCAAGCCCCAGGGTTTCCTGCTTGAATTGGGACAGCGGAAAGGTATCCATCCAGCCTCACACCTGTGTTGCTTCAGGTTCTCACCTGTCACATACACTTTATGTACTTCGTCCCAGAGGAGTTCAGAGGTCAGGGTCTCAGTTGTGGGCTACCATGGTGTTACTTTTGCAATGAGGAGACATTCTTCCTCAGAGATAGGGGTGAACAAAAAAGAGAATGAAAACACACTGTCCCACTGACTGAAAACTCCACTTCAGCATCTCAATGCACTCCCCCCTGGCCTGGCCATCAGTCCCCCACTCTGGCTATAGCGTTATGGTCCTCAGTCTGACACCAGACCTCTACACCAGCCTGCTAGCACTCGGGGTGGGGGTTGGGGTTCCTGCCTCCAGTAAATCGCTACTAAAATAGCACCCCTTGACAACCTCTATCCCTAGACCTGGTTTGCATGCTAGATGTCGTCCCACCAGAACGTGATCCTGTGTCCAGTCTCCAGAAGAGGCTCCACGCAGAACGGACCCTGCGTGTCTGCTGGACAAAGGAGTGATTCGCTCTGGGTTGCCAAACATTGACTTCTAGGTCCCCGTGAAGCAGTTTATATCTTGCTAGAATTGTTTCCGTTGCTTAGCTACTATTCTCCCTCTGCTTACCCACCTCCACTGTCTTCCTGTGAATGCCTGAAACACAGGAATAACAGTCCTTAGCATCCATGTTGATTGACTAATTCCAACATCTCTGTCTTCTATGGGTGTGTGATATATTATTTTCCCTCCTCATGATGGGTCATTTTTTTTTCTGAGTTTTCCCATACCTGGTAATTTTTCTATTATATACCCTCTATGATGTAAAAAATTTAGATTCACCAAACTTTCTCTAGATTTTGTGGAATTTGTTCATACAATCACATGTCTGACAGGCAACCTTGATCTTGTGGAATCTGAGCTTCAGGCAATCCAGAAAGCCTAAAAGAGTGAGCATCCCCGGAATCCTGTGTGTCCTCATGTAAGAAAACAACCACCACAACCAAAAGGCCCCCTTACACTTTCAAGATCGTTTCCCCATATTATTTCAAAAAGTAAATATTCAAAGAGAATTGGATTTCTTTTCTGTGTAAAACTGAAGCAGACCGTGTGGATGACTTTCTTGCTACCCCCCCGCAGAAGCTGGCCTCCCAGCGGAAGCTTGTTACTGCTGTCACTGGGGGTTCCCCACTCTGCAGGCTGCAGGGAAGCTGAACCTAACAGAGAATTAGCATTTCAGGAGCCAGGAGCCATGCCTCCAATGATGGCAGGGTGTTGGAGGGCACATCTCTGCTTCTCTCCCCTTCTAGAATGTGTATCCACTAGTGCAATTGAGTCCCCGTTGCCCCTGTGGTACCTTCTCGATGGCCATCGCTTCCTTTTCCCCTGCAGCACTTCCCAATTGGTGCATCCTGGGTCATGTCCCAAACTCGCACCTCTGGTCCTGCCTCTGAGGAACCCCAACAAGAAGATCTTCAACAATTCACGAGTCTGTGTTTACGCCCCTCCTCAGCCCCTCATGTCTGTGTCTAAATCTCTCACCCTCATGAAAGTTTAACCCGTGTTCTAATGTCTCCAATAATCCTCTGCCATTACCCTAGAGTTAACTTAGGACCATCCCGGCAAACTCAACTGGTGCCCATCACGTTATCCCCACATTTCACCTGCAACTTCGTTGATACCAAGCGTTTCTCTTTTTAAAATATATCTTCACACTTCCTCCCCTCTACTCAATAGAACACGAAGTGAAATCAAGGACCACAGCTCTGTCTCCTGAGATTTCATAGGATCTGAGATGCTTACCTTTAGGAAAATGTTAACGGAGCATTTAATTAACATATAATGCGTGTTGGGTGTTAATGGAACTCATTTTCGTTGAAAACTGATTTGCCCATTGGTAAATGTCAGATTTCCAGCTGTATTTTTTCTTCACGGAGTCATCATGTCGTATCTTAGTGTCATCGTGATTTTGATACAATTGCAGCACCATTTTTAGAGTTATTTTCTCTAATAGTGGACCATTAGAAAAGGTAACAAGAAATGGTTCTACGTAAGACTTGGTTGATGTGAGTCAATGGTCAGTGTAATGGAAGATCTTCTCTTTTATGAACTGATAACAAAGTTGCTTTTATCTTCACGTGTTAGAGGTCCCCAAATCTAGTGGCAATCTTATCAAGTTATATGATTATAAGTCTATTCCTGTTTCATATTGCTTGTTTCAAAAACAGCTTCTTAGTAAGAAACTTAGGCATCACAAAGTCGACTCTCGTGGAAGCCTAATCAATTCATCTGGATTTTTAATGACTGTCTCAATGGGTGATAAGGCCAGCAAATTGGTTGAATTATTTCATTAATTCATGTATTTATTCACTGAACAGAGATCACTCCAAAACCCATTCTGAAGCAAGAGAAAACAATAATCTACGTTAGACTGCACTGTATGGATAGACAAAAGCATCTCAGAAAAGGGGAGTGACATCCTTCGTAGAGATGGACAAGATTGCTGGGCGCCCTATCACATCCATTTGGAACGTTCTGCTCCGTGTGGGCAGCAGCTAAGGATGGCACCATGATCATCTCCTGAAGCTCAGTCCAGGTCAGGGATGACACGTCATGCTTAGGGCACTTGGTTCTCGCTTTCCGTAGGTGGAGGAGTCTTGATCTTTTGGATTCTTATTCTCTGAATAGCAATGCGATATTTTGGGATCACAGTGCTCAAGGGAAATATCACGTGTGTGCGACAGCTGAAAGTTCAGGGAGACGTACTCTGCTAGATACATTTTCCGTTCCACAAACTTTTAGACTCCAGTTATCAAGGGATGTGTGGGACTGCTATCAATTAAGTGTGCAGATGGCGAGAGAAGAAAGGAATACGTTGAAGGCAATGAGATGAACGGAGGGGAGAGACACAGAGGAAGTACTTGGGGGGGCAGACGCCCAGGAGTGAGGAGCACAAGGGAATGTCATATGCTGGGAACAGTCACGCCACTGAGACTTATGCCAGCCAAGATCAGGTCCGATGGTGCCTCACAGAGACCCATAATATAAAGCTTGAACAAGAGATTTTTTAAATAAAATTTGAATATATTTAAGGTGTACAGAATGCTGTTTTGATACACATATGCAGTGTGAAATGAGTACTACAGCCAAGCCGATCTCACATAGTTACTGTGTGTGTGGTGTGTGTGTGTGTGTTACTCTCTCAGCAAATTGCAAGTGTACAATACAGTATCACAGGAACCATGCCATGCATTAGACCTCCAGCACTTACTGATCTTTCATTATTGAAACTTTGTACCTTTTGACCAACATCTCCCTGCCCCCCAGTCCCTGGTAACCATCACTCTACTCTCGGTTTCTACGAAGTCAGTGCTTTGATATTCCACACAGAGCTGGACGTGCATGTTGTTAATGCTGCGCATGCCTTACTCCTCTTCTGGGTCTATATTCAAGGGAAATGAAATTAGTGTTTTGGAGAGATACGTGCATTCCCATGTTTACTGCAGCATTATTCACAATAGCCAAGATAGGGAAACAACCTAATGGTCTGCTTATGGAAGGAAGGAAGAGGGAAGCGTGAGCTCCAGCTCTGTCTCTCTCTATCTCTAGGTCTGTCCATCTCTCTCTCCATCTCCATGTCTATCCCTAATGGAATATTTTTCAACCTTTTAAAAGGAGGAGACCCTGCTATTTGTGACAAGGTGGATGAACCTGGGTGACATTGTACTAAGTGGACAGATTTGCTTTTTTTTAGCAGATATTAGTTGATAGAAATTTTAATTTCTTAAGATACAGAATGAACAGTCTGTGGCCTATAGGGCAAATCCAGTCTCCTGCCTGCTTTTGTCAATAAAGTTTTAGGCAACACAGCTACCTCCACTGCTTGCATAACTGCCTGTCGCTGCTATTACACTATAGCCATAGAGCTGAGTGGTTGTGCCAGGGACTTCATGGCCTACGAAGCCTGAAGTTCTGCTCTCTGGCTTGTTACAGACGGGGTTGGCCCACCCCTGTGTGACAATCTAACGCAGGCGTGAGGGACCCAGCTGTCCTATACTCCCATCCCCTGGGTGTTCCAGGAGGTGTTCTGGCCATCAAATCATGTTCCAGGAGGCAAGCTGGAAGCGAGGTGCCAGGAGCATGCACCACCACTTGTAGAGGACATTTCCCCAACGCTGCCACAGGACAGTGGCACTTCTCTAGCTCACCAAAGCTTAGTCACATGATCATATTTAGCTGCAAGAGAGCTGGGAAACCTTCTTCCTCCAGATGACCAGATCCCGGCTGAAACAAGGGCTCCATAGAGACAAGCAATGGTATGTGGCGGGGATGGGATCTAAGCTCACAAATCAAAGTTATCTTGAATAAAAATTGAAGAGTTTTCTTTGTTATTATCTGTTAAGACACTAATAGTTTTTGACTGGAGTCCACGTAGAATTTTTTTTTTAAATCTAGGCTGAGTAGTATAAACCACCACATAAATATCTTCTCATTTGCTACACCAAGTACTTTGAGAGTGATGCTCTAGTCACGTCTTTAGCACAGTCATAACGGATTATTCCCTTGCACAGTTCCTTCCGATTTTTCTTGGAGAAAAATCTGTCACAGAAATACTGGAACATGAGAGCAAATTTCAGAGTGTAATTTATAGAATGCTGAAAACCATTTAGCTAGCAGATCATAGCTGTTCCTTTATAAATGTCACAGGAAACTTCCATTATATACTGCAAGTGTGTAGGAAAAAAATTTTAAAACATACATTATGAGGACCCTTAAAATGTATAATACTTTACAGACAGTAATGCTTTACCGGGCGGCCACGATCTTTCATGTAAGTACGGATCTAACGCCTTTTAAAGGGCTATTTTGTCTTCCCCGTTGACTGGGACATCTCTAAAGAAAGCAGGTGTGTTGAAATTACATTTAGGAAACTGTGAAAATGACTTTGAGTCAACAGGTTTTTGAGAATGATTCTGGGCTGTTCCGTTTGGGATTGGCACGCTCTTCCTACGGATTCCTTCATGTGGAATCTCAGGTGCCCAGGACAACCCTGCAAAGTCCCACAGTGAGGGTGGTGGGGTGCATCCTTGTGATAAACCCCCTGCCACCGCCCCCCCCCCAGGGTCCACTGCTCCCCACAGAAAGGGCAGCCTCTTGGTGACCATGCGACTTTGCCGATTTGAATCGGTTGTGGGTGGTACCCCTGGTATCTGAATGTTTCCCACGGTGAAGCCGAGCTCTCTCAGTGGGCACTACCCACAGCTCCCAGCGCTTGGCTGAATGTGTTTGTTTATTCCAACGTTAAGGCGATGACTGACCAACCCCCAACACACACACGCACACACAAATCGTGCATGGAAGCCTGCGCCCCGTATTAGGAATGAGTGACGTCCTTCTGATGATCTAGTGCAGGACTCAGAGTGAGACTCTCTCCGCGGTGACTCTGAGCTGTGTGACGGCTGCCTTCACAGGTCCAAGCAGACTAGAACACAGCGGTGTGCATTCCCTGCCCTCCCCAGAACTCCAATGCCTGGGCAGTGCCAGCCTTGGGCTGTCCCCACGGGTTGTCCTGAAAAATGTGACCTCAGGTCTGTATTTCACCGAGTGCCGGGGGAAGCAGGAACCAGGTGATCCCGGGCCTTATTCTTGGGAGCAGCTAAGGGTCTGCAGCCATCTCCCTCTCTCACTGGAGGCTTTCTTGGAGCCTTTGGAAGAGCGAACAATGAAAGCTAATGTGTCGCTGAGAGAGGCGTCCCCGTGGGAGGGCGTCTGACTTCTGTCCCGCCTACAATAGTGCAGACACTTGTGCCCTCGGGGGCCAGGCCTGGGCACCTCGAGGTTAAGGACCAAATAAAGATGACTTCAGACAAACTTCCTTTTCTCCCTGAGATCCTGGATGCGGCGAGGGCTTTCTGTTCTCAATTAAAATAGCAAACTGTGGAATTGTGTCCAAACTTCCCCAGAGGGAGGGCGGAGGGCTCCTGAATGCCCTATTTAGCAGCACGTCCCTGAGAACGAAAACCTCCATTAATTTCCCCGTCGGGAGAGGCCGCGGGGAGGGCCGGGGGGCCCCTCCATTGTTCCAGCCCGGTTCTCATCCTCGGGGCAGCTCGTCCTCAAAGGGCGCGCACCCCACCCACTTGCGCTTCTTAATTGAAACTGAATTTGTCTTCACACTTCTCTTCAGGGGGGGCCGGGCTCGGGGTCCCCGTAGCTACCCTCCCATTTTCCCGGCCGCCTTGAATGGGGCCTCTGGCTTCTTCTCTGCCCCTCCTCCCCCCACACCCCTTGTTCTATATTTCAGAACTGACACCCCTCCTCTTCAAGTCATGAATGCACACCCCCAGCCTCATTTCAAAGAGCCCGGAGAAGCGTTGCGGTTGCATTTCAGGGGCCATTCCCCTCCGGTTGCAAGCAGAGGCCTTCGCCCCCGCGTGTGCCTGCAATTTCCCGAGGCTGCACACACACACGCGTGAGGGAGCCAACAAGGAGGAATGTCCCCAAGGTGGGCCGTGAACCGGGCCGCTCCGGAGGCACAGCTGCGAGGCGCGGCGCTTCGCAGGAGGCGGGTCACCGGGCTGGGGCGCGCTCCGTTTGCCATCAGCCCCCGCGCCCGCTTCCCCAACACGCCCCCCTGCAAAAGGAGTCCCCCCCAGAGGCCTGCGCGCTTCGGGACCCCACGGACCGAGTCACAGATTGGAGCCCAGAGCGGTCACGTGACGGAGGGAGCCGAGCGCGGGGGGCGACCCGGGGGCTCTGCCCGGGGACACGGGCTCTGCGTGGGCAGCGCCTCCCCGGAGCTGAAGCCGCGTGATGAAGTGCTGCCCTTTCACCAGAAAGGATGTTTGCTGACTATTTCATCATCCCCCAGAGGCGCGGAGAAAGAAAATAAGGCCATCAGTTGTCATTATGACAGGCTAGAAATGGAGCCATCATATTTCAATAACACAATGCGATGAGCCGCCCATCGAGGGATGAGTTATGGACTCGCCGGCTCCCACTCGACTCTAAGTTAATATTATCTCCCCGGGATAATTAGGGCGAAGCTCAATTACTGACCCCGCACTGCCATGTGGGCCACTCGGCGGGTTCCGGCACCGCGTTGGACGCATCCATCTTTTCACCTAGGCGGCGACTCCGCTGGCGGCGCCCCCTGCAGCGGACGGGCGGGTCCCCGCGGTCCCCCGGGGCGCAGCGGGCGCGGCTCCCTTACACGCGTTTCTGCCCATTGACGGCCCCCTTTGTATGGGGTTATTGGGTCACACGAGCACGTCCTCCAAGGTCGCTCTCCGCCGAATGGGGCCCACCTACCCGTGGACCCGCTGGGGGTCGCGTCTCGGTCACGCCTGCGCCTTTGTGAGTCGTCCCCACGAAACTCCCACGGAGAGCCAGGGGCCCCTTTATTTCCACGGAGAGTGGCGAGACGAGGCTCGTTAATCTTTAGGAGCTTCCCGAGCGGTCCCCAACCTCCTGGAATGCGCATTGTCACGCCTTACTCCTGCTGCAGCACAGGGAGCCCGGGTGTGTCAGCCTGGCACTATTCAGGCCTCCTCACTTGGGGGCCGAGGGAGAGGGGACGGGAATGATAATTAACAGGGTATTGTGTCAGCAAAGCCACCGAAACAGAAGGTTATTAAGTCAAATAGACTTCCATTTGAAAGCCGTGCATATATTACAACTTGGGATTTGCAAGAGCTGAAAAGATGAAAACTTTCGAGTCCCATTATCGTAAGCCGTTTTATTTTATTACAAAATGCAAACAATCAGGGCTTGATCCCTGGGGTTTGGGGGGCTCCCAGAGCTCCCAGCCCCCTGGGTGTGGGAGGAATGGAGCTGATGGCCAATCTGCAGACTGTTAAGGCAGCAGGAGTCCCTGAGTCACCGGGGGCGTGGTCAGGCTCTCGGGGGCGGGGCCAGTCTCTTTGAGGGCGGGGCCATGCTCTCAGGGGGTGGAACCAGACTCTGAGTGGGTGGGGCCAGGTTTCAGGGGTGGAGCCAGGCTATCAGGGGGCGGGGCCAGGCTATCAGCCTATTAGCCTATCAGCCGGAAGACTGACTGCTGCAGTAATTCCAGGAAAGACCTCCTGTGGTTCTCACTCTGGACTCAGGTGGCTGTGGGTTTGAAGCTCAGGCCCTGAGCTTCACGTTCCTCACCCACATGTACAGCGGACGCACCTTGTAACCCCCAGCGAGTCAAGGAGGTGATATTCAGGGCAGCCGCACATAGTAAATGCTCAACTAATATGCTTGTAGCTGTCTCCACTATTCCCGTCGGGCCATGCATTTGTTACCCCCGACCATCTCATGACGTCCTTCAGATGATCTGAATTGCTTCGATTGCTTACCTATCTCAGATTAATTATCTAAGTCCCCACATACAAGACGCTGTTTTAATTCTGGAACTGGGACGACTCTAGACTAAATTTGGTAAATGTAAAATGTTATTTTAATAATCACTGCTGATATTTAAGGTGATCACTTCGTGATCATTTCTTTCCGTTGCAATGGTGCATGCCGATAAGCCAATGACCCTTCAGGAGCTGCCAGGATGAATGTGGCTCCCTCACAACCCCATCCGGGGCCTAAGTCAGGCCCAGCTGTTGGACACGAGGTGCAAACCACATTAGTCCTGTGAACTTTGGGTCCACATACTATAGGAGGTTAGTGGGTCTTTCCTTTGCACAGCGACAGTGGGTAACCCTGGTGTGGGTGTTGGTAAAGACTGAAAGAGAAATTGGGTAGGATCGTATTTTTCTCACAGCTGAGAGACACGTGTCTTTCGGTTATTGCATTGTCCGTGTGAAGGAAAAGCCTGAGACGGATGCCTGATTTCCCCATTTTGTTCACCGTGTGCGTGTGTGTGTGTTTAAAGAGAGCAGTCACGCCCACAGCGACCGGACGAAAGCAGCGCCCCCAGCCCCAGGCCTGGCTCCACAGGACGCCCTGGACGTGCCTCACAGACTGAGAAGGGGCTGTCTGAAAAGCCGCCAGCTTCGCTCATAGGTGTCAAGACATTGCTCTCGTATGAATTCTTTACGCTAACGGGCAGCAAATATGCACAGGAAATTTAGTCATTGACCAGGAGACTCTCAGATTGCTGAAATCTGGTCACCATGTGGTCAGTACAGCCCACATCTCTGGGAGCCAAGTGGCGATTCTCAAATTCATCTCCTAGGTGTTTCCCTGTATCATGTTGAGATATCAGAATGGGTCCTTTCACCTGAGAAGCAATGAGCTAAGTGGAAGTGTTTGCATCTAATTCTTTCTGGAAGCAGGGTTAAAAACAGAGCCATAGTCTAAAGCTCTCCCCTGGGATTCTTTTCTTTGCAAAATTACACTCGGTATCAAACTATTTTGACGTGGGGAGGATAAAGACCTGAGCAAACACATGGCAAGTCGCAGGTGAAATACGCTAAGTACCGATGACAGCAGTGACAGATGAGTGAAGGCAAAGAATCTTTCAAACTTACAAAAGGAAAAATTGCCTGGTTGACTTGACATAAGCGCTGGAGAGCTTAAATATGCAGGCGAGGAGAGGCAGGATGTGCGATTTCGCTGCCAGGAACTGCACGCCTGGAAGCGAAATGGGTGTCACAGCTGCTCTCCCAACGGCTCTCTCATTTCCATTCGTCTTCCAGTCATCACACGGGCCGAGGCCGGCATGTGGCCTCTCTTCCTCCGAGCCAGCCAGGGCTCCACATGGCTCCTGTTACTTTGCACCATGGGAGCTACCTTTTTCCTCTCGTCCCTGTTCTCGAGAATAGACACAAGCGCATATTTTCATCCCGAAATCCTTTGTCCAGGTGTCGGCCTGCTGCGGCTTTACCCAAAAATGCAAACTTTTCCCCCGCTTCACGCAGAACAACATCTGCTTTCACTCCAGACCCGTGCCGCTCCCCATCCCGCGAGCTGTCCCCCGGGCTCGCTCCAGCCGCACTCTGAGTTCCCGCTCAGCACATTTCCTTTCTGAATCGATAATATGATATTTGTACTTTTTAACATGAAACAGAAAACTTCTTTTTTTTCGCTCACGTGTTGCTGCGGTTGACGCTGGCAGCCAGATGGGTTGAGTGACAGGGCAGACTTCTGGGAATCAGAATTTTTTTGGCCGCCGAAGGGGCTGATCACGGGAGCGCTCCTGCAGCAGCCCTGACCCGGCATAGGTCACGTTTACAGAACCGCGGCTGCATAGGCTTGTCGCCCAAGTCATGGGGATCTCGGACACCCAGTGTCCCAGAGCGGGGTGGGCACTACGAACGGTAACAACTACGTGTGTGTGACATTTCCTGTGGAATCTGGCCTGAAGCAGGCAAAGAAAGGAGCCCGAGGCCCAACACCAGCATCCCTCTCTCTGTCCACATGCTGCCTGTGGACCTTACAACACCAGGAGAGTTAAAGAAAAGAGAGGGAAAAAGAGCAGAGAGAAAATAATCATAATTGAGTAAGATGGGACGCAAGTGAGAACGTCAGACACGCCGCACAGGGAGCGCTGCTCGATAGTGTGCGAAGTGTTCCCGTGGGCCCGGAGGGCCCCTAGCTATGCCCTTACCTCAGTTTCCAGTCAGAGATGGCTCTCTTCCTGTGTGGGAGGAGTCTCGTCTGCTGCTGTCCCCAAGCCCCGCCCCCCGATTCTCCAGGTGCTGGCTAGCCCGTGCCATACCCACCTCTCACCTCCAGGGCACCCTCACCCTGCTAATTAGCTGTGACCTGGGGCTGGGTGCTAACCATTGGCACTGGAAAAAGGCAGCACAAGCTCCTTCTAGGCCCACCCCCAGTTTCCCTTCCAGCCCTTCCAGCTTGCTCTTCCTCCGCCTGCTGGTTGCTCACAGCCAAGGTCATCTGTGGAGCTGCATGGTAGAAATGGCAGGTGCGGCTAGCCGGGCCCCAGTGATTTGCATGGACAACAGCCCCAAGGACGCCCAGCCAGCAGATGGGAGAAGTAAAGCCCCACAGAATTAAGCCTGGGATGTGGGGTTGCAGCCAGAATTGCATTAATTAAAAAAGGATGTCTGTACATCCTGCTACCCAACATCCTTCCTTCTTAAATGGCCTGTCCCCAGTAAGGAGCTCTGGATAAAAAAATAAAATTTAAAAAACTGAAAACTTCTATCGACAATTAAATAAAAGCTCATTGTGTCTCTGATATCAAGTGAAGCACTTGAATGAAAATAAAATAAACTAATTGTTGGCACAATCAGCAGAAATCTCAACTAAAGTTTGCTAAAATTCTGGTTTTCTTTCATGTTTTTTTTTAATAGAAACATGCTTATTGACTCTTGCAAAACTCGGTTATATATCAATTATATATATAATGTGCTCATTTAAAAACATGCAAAATAATACACATACATAGGGATCCATGTGTTAGTTGATGATTTAAATAACTTATTGGAGAAAGATAAAAAGTAACCTCAGTATGGTGGTGGCCTCTTGACAAGGGGACAGAGCAGGGGCAGGTACAGCCAATATTATGGGTAGAAACCACTGGGGTTACAGTAGCATTGTTCACAATAGCCAATGTGTGGCAGAAACCCAAGCACCCACTGTACAACGGAATATTATTCAGCCTTACAAAGAAGAATGAAAAATCCTAGACAAGCTACACCATGAATAAGCCCTGAAAACATTACACTAATTGCAGGAAGCCAGACAGAAAAAGCCAAACACTGTAGGACCTTCCCCACCTGAGGTCCCTAAGGTGTTCACATTCGTAGAGGCAGAAAGTAGGATTGTGTGGCCCAGGGTCATGGGGGAAGGGGTAGTTCCTGTTTCACAGGGACAGATCTTCCATTTTACAAAATGAAAAGAGTTCTGGAGGGATGATGGTACAACAGTGTGAATGCACTTGACACCACCCAACTGTACACATAAAAATGATTGAAATGATGTCTTTTACGTTATATATATTTTACTGCAATAAAAAGGGAGATCTAAAGCAAATAAGGAAAGTTATCACCATCTATGACATCTGGGTAGCCTCAAATGTCATGGTATGCTCTACACCTCATAGCATGTTTGGGAGGGTTTAGCAGAATTCACAAGTGATAAGAACCAAGGGAAAGTCCTGTGCAGATGCTCCTAGAGGGTCAGTCATCTCCCACCAGATGCTCTCCGTCCCTTGTCTCGGCCGGGGCAGGGACAGCACCCTGAGATCCCTCCCACTCTGTCTGGTCATGGACTGTTTTCCTGTCACTCTCTCCATTGTTCTTCAGGAGCAGAGGTGTTAATTATTCATCTTCATTTCCTGCCACTGCCCCAGTGAGATGCCTAGATGAGACTCTCAAGAAGTGTTCACTGACTGAGGAGATAAATGACTAAGCAATTCCATTTATATTATCTAAACTAAAGTTGCAGACTCACAAAACATGGCCTCGCCCCCCGCCACCACCACCCCGTAAACACAGAGGAACCAGCCTTTTCCTGACTCTGTGTCTGCGCACACTGGGGCCTGTGTTTGTTTGCAAGTCCAAAGTGAATCGGAGGACATAAAACTACTTCCTGAATGTGTTCTGACAGTGCTGGCTGGTTTAGGAGACACTGAAGTGGGGGCTTCTCTTCTCCTCTTTGCATAGCAAGCATTTCTCGGGTGTCTTTTCCCAAGGTGATCCTGCTTCACTGACGTGAAGACGTCCTGTTGATTGTCCCAGTGTCACAGGCGGCTCCCGGATGAGCTATTTTCCATACGCCTGGCCCACTTTGATGCTGGAGAGAGTCAGTCAGGCCGTGAGCCCCTAGAAGTAGCAGTGGTTTAAATAACCCTCTGCAGGTCCTCAGGTCAGAGGTCCCCAGGAGGCTGGTCTCCCCGGAACTGACGTGGGGCTGAGCCCCGGATCTCAGCAGAGCCCGCCCTCTGCCCCACACCCCTTATCCATCTGGGCTTTTCCGCTCTTGCTGATTTGCGTGGATCACACAGCCCCACATTCCTCACATGCTGCAGGACCAAGCCCAGCTTTTCAGATCTGTTTCCGTTTCTGCTGCTTTGTGCAATGTGTTTCTCTCCTTGCAACTTCTGGGGACGCAGACTCCAAGTTCACGGGTGCTCACACCACCTCGCCCTGTCAACATTCCCAGTTCTTTGGTCACCGCTGAGTCAGCAACTACTTGAAAACACATCAAAATTAAGCAGCACTGTGGCAAATAAGCATGAACTCGGCTGTCATGGGAAGCAACTGACAGGAAGGGTATGTCCTTAAAATGTCTTCCCACATGACAAAGTGAGCTGCCCGGGGGGATGGGGAGGCTCAGCAGCATTGCTTATCGCTGGAATTGGAAAAGACTGCAGGAGAGGAAGAGACGTTTTGCAAAAATAGAAAGCTGAATGTTAAAGTTCCCACCTGTTCTTCAGCTTCCTTGTATTGAAGAACCTGACCAGGTTGGGCCACAGTCAATTCCTAATGCTTTGAGATTAAAGCACACCAACCCCAGGAATAAAAACGTCACTAAACTTGTTAAAAGGAATGCTGATCTGGATACAGTTCAAACTTCCTTGCAACTTTATCTGAAATTTAGACCCAGGTTCCTTATAGTTTTATTATTTTTCTTTTTCAGAATTGCCCGGTCTCCTTCTTATGGTCTGGATTAGATGCTGAATTACTGAAGGATTTAGTGCAAGACTGTTCCAGAAGCCGGAAGTATTAGAAATCTCACACTCACACACACACACACACACACACACACACAAACACCAAAAAAATAACTCTTTTGGTGCAATTCCCAGAAAGATTTTAGAGCCTGGAGAGGTTTATGGACTTGGCTGAGTTTGGAATAAACATCTCCAAAATGTTGGGCGTGTTTCCAAACTGAAATGAAATTTGAGGTCCACCCATTTCACTAGTTATTAAGATAAAGAGAAATCCCCTGTTGAAATTGGATTACACAATTGGTAGTTCTTGCTATTGTTGAAACAGATCTACCCACAAATTTCATGCCTGTCTTCTTTTCTAAGTCCAGCTGCTAGAGAGGAAAAACAACTGCTGAGGGGAAACTTCCTCCTTCCCCTGACGCTTCGCTTCGCGCCGTCACGCTGACACGGCCAGTGTTGGAAGCATCAGGATGGAAAATCTGATACCGGTTTGCCGGGGCTCAGGTCGGAAGCCCGGGCTTTTCTTACTGTAGGGTCTTTCGTGCAAGGCCTAGAAATGGGGCAGAACGTGTCCAGCGTGCGTACGGCTGTACTTCCAGATTTTAGACTCAAATGCATAGTAATTATGTGTGTTAACAGAAAAAAATAAAATACAATGAGACGTTGCCTTGAGCTATGGATCATCTTTCCTTAAGAAAGGGAAGCACGCAGTTCCCCTGCCTTCAGTTTCCACCTTCAAAGGCCAGGTGCACCCCTGCGTGGCTTCTGACCTCCTCCATGCTCAGGCTGAAGGGGGACAGCACACCACCGACATCAGCCAGAATGAAGCCTGAGGCGAATGACTGGGCGTTTGTATTTAATATCACTATGGACTCCGAGAGTTGACAGAGCACTGTGGTCTTTCTGGGCCAACTCACCCTCTTCCGGCCCCTTCTGGGCAAGGAGGCTCGGGGGTGGGCCTGCTGTCCTGTGGGGTCGCCCCCTGACCAGGAGGTGGGGAAAGGAGGGGAGCGTGCCAGCCCATGGCAGTGATGCGGAGAGTTCAGCGCTGTGTTGCCAACCTCAGCACGGTGAGCTCTTCCGAGATAACTCGGCCTTTGTGTGACTCAGATGCTCTGACAGCAACAGTGACCTTCCCTGGGGAAGACAGGCTCTTGCCTCTGGGGGCCTTGTGTCCTCTCCGTCTCCGTCTCCTTCATTTCTGCTTCCTCTTCACACCAGGGGTGTGGAGTGGAGCTTCATAGGCCTTCCAGCTTAGGGATGTGACCAGCAATGATGGCCATTTTATTGTACTGCATTCTTTGGCAAAAAAACAATGTTTTCACCCAAGATGCAGTTCTATTGTGAAGGGAAACAATGTTAAGGTATCGCAATTTGAGGAAACTGGAAACAAAAATTGGAATTGGGGCAGACCAGGCAGTTGTCCACCCGGGAAACTGTAAATACAGAAAACACAGACGTCTGATGCAAACAGGAGGCACAAGGCAGATTTCCTAATGTTTTCATCCACTTCCTTGTACATGAAAAAGAAAATTTCTCATATAAAGATGACAATGAGACTAAAACAGCCACTATTCTGAAGTAAATTACCCCCATAGCGTTTGTGATTTCAGCCCCCTAATTTAAATATAAACTATTATTAACTTGACAGGTGATCAACATTAATGAAAGGGCCCTAAAACTCTGCTCTCAAAAGTTGGCCAGATACAAGTCAGATGATTAAAAACTAATGAAATCAAAATCTATTGGGAGAACTAAGAACTGTAGACAGACACTTGAGAGCCTGAATGGGTAAGCCAAGTAATGGGGAGGATGTAGCCCCCCAATTAGGCGGACACCCACTACATGCTGCGCTGGGCGCGCAGTCTGTTGGGGGAACTCAGTCCACGCCACAAATCGAGGCACCTTGTCTTCCTCCTGCGTTAGTCACTGACCGCCAAGTGCCGGCGCTCTGATGCCCAGGGTGAAACTCCCGGCTACCCCGTTTGTCGCCTTCCCTGCCACAGCTGCCGGCGGTGTGGACGCCCGGCGCCGGCCTCCCATTACCTCCTCTGTGGCCTTGCCGGCAGGGACCTCTTCTCATCCTGGACGTCTTCCACGACACACAGCTCAGTACGCAGCTCTCAGAGGGGCTCGGCCAAGAACTCACAGCGTTCTGTCCCGGGCCAGGAGCACTTGTGCAGAGATAACTCGGCCCTGGAGTGAACGGTGACAGCCCACTGACCCGCCCCCGAGAGCATAGCAGGCTCGGTGTCTCTCGAAGTCAGGGGACTATGTGACTGCAGTGGCCTGGCCTGACCCAGGGACATTCTCTTCTCCCATGTACGTGTCAGAGCATTCCAGGTCATCTGTGGAATTTTCCTCCCCTAAAACTCCAAGGAATGGGAAGAACCAGGGTTCCCAAAATAGAATTTGCATCACCGGTCAGTAGTCAAAGGCCACCTACAGCTGTTTACGTTAGGTATGTACCTGCTATTAGCAAGGGACACCAGATACCACCAAAAACTCAGAGTGTCTCAGATGGGGTCTTTAGGAAAGGCTGCCCAGAAACCGTGTGTGGTTGAGAGACGTGGAGTTATTGCCAAGGCACCTCGGCAGGACTTGATCAGGATCTGTAAACCTAGTCGTTGCTGGAATATTCTCTGGTCCCACCAGAGAATATACGCGCAAGGCTGACCAGATACAAGGTGACAAAATAAGTTGTCTTCTTTTTCTCAAAATCTTCATCTCAGCAAAAACAACAACAACAAAATAGCAGCAGCACCCAGGTCACAGTGGGAGAGCCCAGGCCCTTCTGTGTGAGGTGACAGCACCCGCCCCCTCCCTCTGAGGACGTCGCCCTGGTGCCGTCTTCTGTGTGGAATCAGGACCCCCGCTGCTCCTGGGACATCCTTTTTAAGCAATGTGGATTCTATGGATTTTCTCCACTCCTTTTAACCAAGAACCACCACAGTCGTCTTAACAGCTCTGGTTGAGTTCGTGACGCAAGGTGACATTCAGGAACTGTCCATGCAGGGAAAGAACGTGCAGACTCAGGACGCAGAGGGGCTGGGGGTGTCACGTGACCGGAGCCCGACCAGCCTTCCGTTGACTCATTGATTCCATCCCAGGACAAGGCAGGTTTGCTCCTGTTCACCAAGACTCTTGTCTTTCAATGTGGGTGTGGCTTGCGCGGGGTAATCGATGGCCCTGTGGCCATGTGGCCGCCACCACGGCAGGTCCGGCGCTCTGTCTATGCCGAGTGTGGGTGTGGGCGGACAGTGTGCAAGGGAAAAAGAGCTCTTCCTTCCTTTGGAAACACCGGGATGAGCACCGTGCACTGCTGTCCATTACAAAGACGTGCGCAGGATGGATCTCAATAATCAAGCCATCTCTTGATTTTACACGTCACCAAGTGACTGGTATTGTCATATTTCAGAAAATTGCATTCAGTTTTATGAAACATATGTTTAAAAGCTGTACACTTTCAATAATTATGCTATAACATCCCTGTTTTTATGCAAAGCTAACTAGATATTGTCATATTAAAATAGCAAATCCAATTCATTCCTCATGAAACACATGTTCAAAAAAATAAAAGGAACACTTTAATTATTTCAGGAGCGTTCAGGCCAGCTCGCCAGCCGACTGGATATTGCATTTGTTTAAAACTCAATCATGCAAAATGAAGACTTGATTTGAAAAATTTTAATAAAGATAACCAGCCTATCATGATATCATTTGAATGCTAATCGGCACCCCCATTCAGCAGAGGGGGGGGTGGTGTCAGCCTCGCTGGAGGCTCTTTATTCCGCAATAAAAACATTTACATTCTAATGATTTTATTAAAGCACTGAGCTGTCAGCAGCGCCTGATGGCTCCCTGGCACACTGTATCACTTATCAACTCATATTGCCTTTATCAAAACCGCCCAGTGGTGAGCCCCGCGCCACAATGAGACGTCTGCTGCTCGCAGCGCTGGTATTTAATCATTTCTTCTGCAGTATTGTTCTGCGTCCGGAGCATAAATAAGAGCTCCCCATAACCCCAGCGTGCTCCTGACAATGAAACAAAGTAGCCGCCCGATTTATCTTCCCCACATTCTTCAGGGACCATTTTCTCCCACACCAGCCCCCCTCCCCACCTTTTAGTTTGCTGTTGTCGCTGGCACTTAGTATTATTATTTTTTAATTCACTGCTTCTATCATCATTCAACAGCTCTGATTTTCTTCTTCACCCTGAACAGCAGGGCTCAGGAGACAGCCAGGCGTTGGGGTGACCCTGGTGGTGGCGGCAAGTGATAGGATGGCCCATGGGGACCGCGGGCGTGGGGGAGCTGCAGGGCTGAGGGGCGGGGGGCCTTAGCAGGAGGGGGTGGCTACTGTTGTCTTTGTCACATCGCACTGACCTTCGGGAGGGAGAGAGGAAGAGGATCCAAGTGTCCCGGGCTTGCCGCCTGTGTCCTCTCACCCAAAAGACCACTGCAAAAGCAGGTTCCGGTGACAAAGGACCTTCTCTGTCCCCCCCATCCTGCCGTCCCCCTGTTGAAATCAGCAGCACGGGTGTGGAGGGTGAACCAACGGTGAAGGCGTGTTTTGATTCATCTAAAAAGTGTCTCCTTCACCCGTTAAAATTTTCAGAATCAAAGCGAGGCATTCTGAATAAAATCCAGAAGCCCCTCCCGGAAGAGTGGCGCTGGAGATCTCCGCAAGCACCACCCAGGCTAGCACCCCTCGATGGGTCAGGATTCGGAAGTGGGTCGTTTCAGGGGTTTTAATGGGTCGGCTCACCGGTTCTGGAGACCGGGCTCGGGAGGACCGCTGCGGGTCGTCCACGGCCTGCCATCCAGCAGACGCACAACCATGTGGGTTTTAACATGACCTATGAGCCTTGGATTTGAAACTCAGTTTCAATGCGCCTGACAGCTTGGGTTCGTCATCTGCGAAGTGCCCTTGTGACTGTGTGACAAGGTCAAACAAACCCAGGCGGGCTTCGGGCTCAGTTTCCAGGGATCTTTTTTGCAACCAAGTGGTGTCTTCTCTTTCTGAAGGGCTGCTTTGTATTTGCTAACAGCCGACAACGCCTTTAATGCCACTGTCTAGGACTGCAGGAAACGGAACCCCACGCCCCCGGCTCACCTTTCCGCCGGGTCTCCTGCAGCCTCGCCCTGCTCCAGGCTGGCCCTGGGACCACTGGCCCCATGGCACCTGGCTCTCCGGGCCCCGTGGGGATGGATCTGCTCTCTTCTCCAGGTGACTGACATCTCCACCAGCCAGGGCCACACCCAGCTGGCTGTTGTGGAAGGTTTGGGTGTCCCAGCCTGCCCTGGGCAGTGGACAGAGCCTGTGCAGGGGTCCCACTGATGTACAACCTCTGACCACCCTGAGTAGAGGAAGGGTCAACCGAGACAGAAGCAGTTGGCATTCAGCAGCCAGAGCGCACAGTCCAGAGGCAGGAGCTTGGGGGCCTGCTTCCTCTGTCACAGTCCCAGAGGTCCCTCAGTCAGGGAAGGGGGAGCCCTGCAGCGACTCCACAGCACATTTGCTTTCACTTACACCAGGAAACAAAACCTTGCTGGGCAGTGAAAGCACCAGCACTTACAGGGGTGCCCGTTGAGCCGGGAGGCGCTGTCCTCCAGAAGACATTCATGATGGCATTTGATCTGAAAATAGGTACGAAGTCTTCTGCCCATGACCTCTGTCTTAAAGGACAGTTGCTGGATAAGAACAAGAACAAACAAACAAACAACCCACGAGAGGCAGGCAGCTGGTGGAACCACTGAGAACCATCGTACGACTGCTTTGATAGCTCACGTTTACTGCGGTATTTAAAATCAACGCCACCCGCCAAGGCTGTGGACGCAGAGATGACTTAGGGGTGGGAAGTCCCTGTTCTGTGTGAGGATGCTGGTGCGAGTCGGCTGGCAGTGGCAGCAGCTGGCGGTCACCTCAAGCACCCCGCATGGAAGCCATTGGATGACCACTCCTTGCTCTACCTGGCTAGGTCCCCTGGGCTTTGAAACACAGGTGATAAAACTCAGGGAGTGGTTTACATCCAAGCAAGTTAACATTAAGGTACGTAAGGGATCTTTGATGAATCAGATCTTAATAGAAATACATTATTTTTGCCAGAATGCAGCTCGCCTCCCACCTACTCTGCACCCCTGGAGGTGCCTCCTCTCTCGCCCCAGTATGACCTCCAGCCTCTGCCAATGACAGCAGGGAGAAGGCCTGAGGTGCCACACCCAGAGTCCCAGTGGGTCCCCATCTCTCTCCAACCCGCATGCACACTGAGCACAAGTTTGCCAGGAACGGGCAGTGTGAAGGAATTTCAACCTGATGGGACTGCACACTGACCTGCACCCCTAGGTGCCCCTGGCCTCCGAGCTGGGCTGTCTGTGGGTGTCTGAGGTGGGGAGCCATCTGAATGGTTTCGGGGTCTCCACAAGGCCCTGCCCTGTAAGGAAGGCTGCTGGCTGGACCGGCAGCATCTCAGGGGAGCCTAAACCTGACCTGCGTAGCACAGTTCACAGTTATCTTGGGAAGACTGCTTCCTTTTTTTTTTTTAATGGCACGGTTTTTCCGTGGGCAAAACAGGGCTCCATTTTTCCCCTGGGAGACTGAGGGAGAGAGCTATGTGCACACAGAGGAAACACCCCTGCCTGACTGGAAATTTGAGAGCGTCCAAGGCCCCCTTTAGACTTGTGATTGATTCTACAATGAACCCTGTAGTCGGGTGGCCAAGATCACTACAGGGACATAAGCCCTGGCACCCAGAGACCCAGTGGTCTCTCGGGGCAGCCTTGCTCGTGCTCAGGAAACACGGTTTATTTTTGTCTGGTCACCCACCATTTTGGCATCTTTTCTCAAACCTCCCATCTTTAACTTTCAGTTTGGCCTTTTATTACTTTAAAAAGTATTGCTTTGCATAGGTTGAGAGAAAAAATAAATATCTGTGCCTCATCAATTTGTTATTTATATATTTCTTTCAAGAAGTCAACTATCAGATCGCACTGGAAACAGATTTGCAAGCTTGTGCTGGGAAGGCACTTGAATGTTACAGCATGATGCACTTGTGCGTCTTCGTTCAGAGGTTTGAAAAGTGTACGTTCTGAGACGGAGCCTCCTTGACCTTAGAATGAGGGCGAAGGGACTGGGGAGGGGGCTGCTCTGGCTCCAGACCCTTCACACTGGAGGCTGTGATGACTGCATAATCGACTCAAATGCGCAGCGCAGCGCCAAGTTATTTTCAAAGAAGTGTGTCTTGTAATTTTTTTGAAAAGTAGGAATGATTCTAGATGCACATTGGAGTGGAGATCTCCACCGGGCCGCAAGATTCAACAGGGCCTGGAGATGGATGTTGGGTCCGCAGTCCTCTTGGTATGGATCTAGCTGTGGTCTACCCGTCTGTCACTCGTGTACGCATCTGTTTGTCTGTCCACCTGTCTGTATGTCCATCCCTCTGTCATCTACAAGCTAACTAACTCATCAGGCATCCCTTAGTTGAATTACACCGAACTACCGCGCGGCCTACAACATAGCAGACAGCCTCTTGAATCGCCGCCTCCCGCCGCCCGCCAGGCAGGGGCCCAGGACTGAGCGGCCGTGCACCCCAACTCCCCTTCCGCTCACGCCTCCTCCCTCCGCCGCCGGCGGGCCCGCCCGGGCGGCCACGCTGCACCCCACGGCCCACGAGCGAGCGAGAGAGCCGGAAGTGTCCCTTCTCCTTCCTTCCGAATTCCCGCCCCTGCGCTTACGTGCTGTGGAGACATTCCCCTCTCCAGCCAATCCCTGCCGTGAGCTGGCGATGGCATTCCCGCGCCCCGGCCCCGTGCAGGTGCCCCTAAAGAGGGTGGGAGGGCCTTTTCCTCCCTCAATCACATTCTTGCCTGACACTGAGCCTTTGCACCTCGTGCTCCACCGGGAAATACTTCTGCGGTGGGGGAGGGGGGGTGAGCTCCATCACCCACCTCAAAGGCTTGTTTAGGGTCGCCCCAGGGGACCTCCTATCGGCCCCTCCCACCATGCCTGTGACACTCGCCTCACCTGATATCGGTTAAAAATCAAGGGCTATTTCATTATATAATCATCCCTTTCTCTGTGGCCAGCGTTTGGAGGCCCTTGACAGGTGGGTGTGGCGGTCAGGAGCTGGAGCTGCAGAAGGGAGGGTGTGTGAGCATGAGGGACGCTGCCCCGCTCCTGCTGGACGTGTGCCCCCCATCTTCTGCAGGAAGGTCCCGTGGCGGGCAGCACCAGCCGCTCCCTTCTGAAATCCCCTCCACCCTTCTGAGGTACACACGGAACTCTCCCTTCTTAGGATGGACACTGAGGAACAGCACAGGGAAGCCACCAGCTAGTACCTGCGGACGCTGGTTCACCCAGGCCCCGGGATCAGGGCTGGACGCCCAGTGCCAACCCAGCAGGGGAGGACGGGCCCTAAGAAGTGAAACGACCTGCTCACCCACTCACCGTGTGCAAATGCCCCGAGAGGGACGCCTGCCTTCTCCTGGTGGGTCTGCATCCTCCACTCATTCCGAGACTTGCTTTCATGTTTCATTTACACACTGAGGCGCTGTCACTGCCTAGGAAGGTGCCCATTTCCAAGACCAGGTGGGAAGCCCTATGAACATGCCCCTCAAGTGTTTTCACTGTAACGTGACACACACATCAGATGAATGCAGATGAATGGAGTTGTATACCCTACCCTGTGGACTTTCGGCAAATTCTTATTGAGCAACTAAAATGTGCCAAAAATGGGTTTAGATGATGGCACATGACAGAGAAGATGACATGAACATACGGCCCTCCTATACCTTTCCATCCTATTATGGAGAGATGGCAAATACAGACATGCACACACACCGTAGTATAATATAATACGGTGCACTGAAATACCTTAGTAATGAAGAGAAAATATTGTGTGCCTTGTACATTATTTTATATAATATAACCTAGTAATATGGTGCGAGGTAGAAAGGAGTGATATGAAAAAATAAAGCAAGATAAGGCAAATATCCCCTCTAAATCCAGGCAAATATAGTTGATATTCTCTGTGGAAGAGGTTAGAAATATTTGGATTAGATCTTTGGTTAATATAAATTATAGACCTGTAGCAGTCAGGCTTCTCCAGAGAAATAGAAGCAACAGAACTTGTATGCAAATAGATAGAGATTTAAATACATCAGTGTACAGATGTGCACAGATACAGAGAGATGGAGAGAGAGATTAGATGATGGATACACAGATTACTGATAGATGACAGATAGATATTCTAATACAATGTGGGAGCTGGGAAGTCTGAAATCGGCAGGCTGGCAGGGTGGAAGTTCAGGCAGGGTTTCTATGTTACTGCTCTCAGACAGAATCTCCTTGTCTCCAGGAAAATTACATTTCTTTCTTAGACCTCCAACAAGTGCGTGAGGCTCACCCACGTTTTATGGAGGGTGATCTCCTCTCCGACAGCCACTGACTGCGGATGTAACCACATCTACGAGGCACCTTCACAGCACCACCCAGACTAGAGTTTAATTAAATAACTGGGTACTCTAGTCTGCCCAAGTTGACATAAAATCTAAACTTCACAGATCCCCAAACCAGATCACAGCTGACGCTGGGGTGTCCTGCAGGTGAGAAGGAGAACAATCCTTTGCCTCTTGGGTGCATGCTGCCGTGCCCACACCTATGGCTAACAGGGAAGTCAGCAAGCATTTGAATCCAATGACCAGATCGTTCAAAGGGTGGGAAAAAAGGTTAAAACTGCTCCGTAAGAGTGTAAGGACATGAGTGTCTGGGCCTAAATATAATCTATATTTTCTGTATGTTTTGATCAAAGTCTCGAAAATCTATTTAATTTTATTATACTTAACTACAATTTATTGATGTCATGGGTTTCACTGCAGTTTGTGGATTCGTGTAATTGTATTGAATCATAGTATTATCCTGTAACCCTTGCTTATGTCACTGTGACCTTGAGCCTCTGATCAAAACATAAGGACACTGGCATCCTAAGAACTCCATTTGAAATGTGGTCTATGCACACAATGGACTGGTACCCAGCCTTAAAAAGGAAGGAAGCCCTGACACATACAGCAACATGGACAGACTGGGGGGACATCATGCTAAGTGACACCAGCCAGACGCAGGAAGGCAAACACTGCATGACTCCTCTTGCACTCATGATATAAAATAGTCAAGTATAGAAGTAGACCCAAGAAGGCTGGCTGCCAGGGGCGCGGCGGGGGGATGACAGCTGTGTCAAACGGGTATGGAGTTTCAGGTACCCGAGATGAGGAAGTTCTAGAGACCTGCTGGACAACATTGTCCTGTAGTTAACCACGGCGGTGACCTTCAGTGGTGTTAAGCAGGTAGCTCACATGTGTCTTACAACAAAAATGCAAAACAAAACAAACAAACACAAATACAAAAAGACACCGACAAATTTTGGAGGTGATGGGTTGTCAGTTACTTCGATCATGGTCATGATAACATGAGAGTGTAGATAGATGCAAAATAACCATATTATACACATCATGTGAGTGTTTGGTGAACAAATTGTATCTCAAGAAAGCTGAAAAACATTAAGTAAATAGAGAAGTGGATAAGTAAAAACTTAAATGACACTACAATGAGTCCCTCCATCCCTGGACTAGGGACCATATCTAAAAAATATTAGTAACCAAGTGATGTCAGCCTGGGGCCATCTGCACCCACATGTCCTGCCATCACCAATGACTTTGAGGGGCATATGGAGGTCATGTTCCTCAGACCTGTGGATATTTATCAATCAAACACAATTTTGGCTGCAAAGACCACCTCAGGTTGGAACTGAATTAACAGCAGTAAATGTATATAGTTTAATCAGCTAGATTGCCCATAACTTCCTATCTCAGTGACTATTTTCCAACCAGCTACCTCGTGCGCAGTGCGCATGGGTGGTGAACCAGACCGTGAGGCCCCAGCTCTCCCGGAGGTCATACTCCAGGCACACGAGAGACGGCACACCCCAGGAGGAAATCGTTAGTGCAAGCCTCAGGTGTCACCAAGCGTGCCTGAGCAGTCTCTCCAGAATTCTGCCCAGAGAAATGTCAGTCAGGCTGTGGACACAGCGGGAGGCAGCAAGGGTCGGAGGTGGGACCTTGCTGAGCACAAGCGATTAAAAGGGTGTCTGTGTAAACAGCAAACATGGTGACAAGAGCTCTGGTCTCTGCAATAGCGCACAGGGATGGACACCCAGGACAGGAGGAGTCACCTAGCCTTGGCCCCTCTTCCTCTGTGCTGCCCAAAGTCAAGTGAAAAGGAGTTTTATTCATTCAGGAAGTCACCTTTGAAAGGAGGGACTTGGGATCCTTGCTGGAAAACCCTGGTGGGAACCCCGGAGTACCTGCAGCATGTGTGACCACCAGGAGATGTCACGGTGCTCTGGGAGGAGCGTGGGCACTTAGTAGAATTTCGTGTGGAGGAACGGGAATCTTGGTGAACCTGGGCTGCGTGAAGTGTCCCCACCAGGAGCCAGCCACGGAGGGTCTGGGAGGGTACACGTGAGGACAACCCGCACAGGCCGAAGTGTTCCTCCCATAACACTGTCCTCGGGACACTGATGACTGAGGACAAAATTACCCTAACCCCTGCAGACCCAAAGTGGGGATGGTGCCATCTGACACATGTTTGCGTCACCCCCGGGAAAAGAAATTCGAGATAGACCCTAGAGTGGGTTCTGGACAAAGTTCTATTTCCTCACACACGAGTTTGCCAGATGGGATTTGTCTCCACTTTACACACAAGGACGTGCAAGGTGGTGCTGGAGATTTCCTGTCCCGTCGGTGCCGCAGAGGTCACGGGGTGGGGCCTGGGAGGGAGGCACGACGCTACGTCTGCGGTGAGATGGGGGCTCTGTCAGCTCTTCCCACCTGAGCCTCCGGCCCCACAGCCCAAAGGACCTTCTCTGGGTTCAAGGTCCTGGCCCCTCTCCCTGACCCGCGACTCCCCCCACCTCCCCGAGGGACCTCCTTGATCTTTCTTTACCACCCTCCTGCCCCTGCCCCAAGTCACCATTTGGGCACCCTCTGTACCTCCACCTGAACTCAGAGGTACCGGTGGAGCTTCACGTAGGAAAACCAAAGAGAAGCAAGGATGCCGTCTCCTTTAGGTTTTGTTTTGCCGGCTACCCTCTTTCTAGCTCGTGTTTCGATGTGAAATCATTTGTTCTTCCAATCTGATATTAAGGACAACACGTTGTCCGGGATTTTTCAAATAAGCTCGCCCCAAGTCCTCAGAGACACACCACTCGCCGCCTGGTGAGAATCAAAGGTGTCCACACACTGACTTCTCCCGCAGAGCTGGGTGTCTGGGAGGCCTGTCCCTTCACTTGGTGGCATGCCCTGCCTGGCCTCTCTGGTTTCACCCTGCTGGGGAGCACGAAACCGGACAAGGCTGCGTCCTGACGGCGACTGTCCCACAGCCCCTCCCTCCCTCCCTGCTATTCAAATGAAGTCATTGGCACATTTTTATAATGTGAAGTAAATGTCAAAATAAAAAAAAAAGGTCTTAAGCACATGAATAATAGAGAAGCAGCTTCAAAACCAGCATAAATCATGATTTTGGCAGGTAATTTTTTATATCTTTGTGTGGTATCTTTTTTCTATTGATAAATTTATCAGTATAAAATATAGACTATTTTCTATGAAATGAATACATCTGAATTTAAGACAAGGTACAATTACGGAAGCACCGTATTACAGAAGCAATTCCAGGAATGAGTTTGCAACAGCATCCCTCCATTTGCAGGACTTTATTACTTTGGCCAAAAAACATCACTTCAGGGCTCCCATACTCTGAAGATCTTGAGGTGGACAGCAATTCCGGGTGGAGCAACACGACAGAAAGGGAACCAGGCGCAGCGTTTTGGAGGCAGAGAGCCGTGTTTCTGGGGCGTCTGCTCCCGGAAGGACACCCTTCAGGGCCCGGTGGGAGAGCCTCGTGCTCCGTCCCCTTTAGCACTCGAGACACTTTCTCCTGTGCATGTGCCAGCAAGGGGACTTTGAAACCTCCTCTACGTGAAAGCCACAGCAACGCTCATCACTGTGGGTGATTCTGGTCTTTTTCCTTCTGCGTTCCTGCAGCCAGCCCCTGTGTGCCTTGTGTGTGCACACGCCGGAGCTGCTGTGTGTGGCGTGTACACGTGGGCACAGCAGGTGCGTGCTTGCACGTGTGCACACATGCTCGTATGTGTCACTGTGTGAGCCCCCCACTGGTCCCTGTGTGTGCATGTGTGGTGTGTGTGAGTGTCCCTCCTCCAATCTAACTGTCTCCTCTTCAGCGTTCCCAGAAAGATCTCTCTAGAAAGCAAACATGTGAAGCTCCAGTGGCCCAGCTCACCCAGCATCAGCAGCCATCACCACTGCCCCCTGGCAGCTCCAGGCCTGTTGACTTGGAAGCTAAAGACACGGATGCTACAGGGCCCCTCCCATGGGCTGTGTCACGTCAGACACGTGTTTTCCTTAAGAGCTTCCCTGAGCATCGTGTCCCTCCAAGTCTGCATCTAGAACCCAGCTGCAGTCACTGCCTTTACTTCCCGACTGCGCCCGCCCTGGCGCCTGTCCCCTCACTGCTCCGAAGATGTCCTGCTGTCCCAGTGGGCTTTCCTCAACCACAAGGCACTGACCTCTGCTCGCACTGCCCTGCACCCACGCACTTCACATGACCTCGGACCGTGTCGTGCAGATTGGGGGGCAATTATACAACTGTCCTAACACAGTTTCTTTCCATTCTGCATTCCAACCGCTACCTCGTTGCCCACTGAGACATGGCACCTAGATGAATCAATACCCAACGAGAAGGCGTCTTGATGTGAAACACCTGGACTAAAATCAAGTTTGGGTCCAGAACCAAGTTACAGGCAGGGAGAGAGAAATAACGCAGGTACGTCTGCAGACCTGCTGGGCCGGTGGCGGGAGGACCAGAGTCAGGGTCACCTGTGTCTCCTTGCGGCTTCTTTGCTGCTCGCAGATCCACGTACCCTGTGGTCCAGGGCAGCGGTCTCCAGCAGCCTCTGCCACCGGCTGCGTATGGAGCCACCAGCCGACTTCACTGCACATGCGCCCTCGGACACCTCTCCCTCCACCCCAGCCTCAGTGTCACCATCAGTAAACTGCATGACAGTGTCCCCTGCCTCACAGTGGGTCACGAGCTGTCAGCCCAAGACGGAACGCCACGTTCCTGGGGGACAGGCTGGCCCGGAATGAGCCCTGCCTACGGGGCTCCCACTCACTATGAGGTCGTTCAGCCTCTGCGACGGCAGCACGTGAACAACGCAGCCCCACGGAGGCCTGCCTGGAGGCGGAGGACGAGAAGATACTGCGCGAACGCGGCAGCGCCCATGGGTGGGGAAGGCGAGGTAGGCCGCGGGCGGCGCTGCAGGGGCGTGGGACCCGCAGTGGGGCTCCCTCTCTGGTGTGCTTATCCACGTCCTGCGCCCCAGCTCACGTGGCATGAGAACAAACGTGTTCTGACTGATCTGGGACGCCCTATTAGACAGCTATGAGTTTTGAAGTTCTATTTGCAATGTCCAGTGTTTGAGCTGTTCTTACATGGGTGGGAGGCTCAGAGACTTGGAGCCAAGTACCATGTGGACCCCCAAACAAGACTCTGTGGGCTGGCCTGACTGAAATGCAGGAATGCAAAGTGAGTGGCCATCCAGTTCCTGGGAGGGCAGAGAGGGCCACCACCTGCCCCAAGGTTGGCAGCGTGAGCATCTGGGCTGTGCGCCTCGCAGCTGACGGGACCGCGGTGGGAACCGCCCAGCCTGGCCGGGAGGCCACGCAGCCCCACGCCAGAACAACGCGCGGAGCTCATTTATCAGACCGGGCTCCCAGGAACCACGCGACGTGGGCGGTGGGGGCACGGGTCTGCAGCACAGGTCAGCCTGTCCTTGGAAGCTGGAGAGGGTGAGTTGCACCCCAGGCAGGCGGGCACGAGCAAATTAGCTGGTGGGAAAGGGGATCTGGTGGAATTTACTCAAGCGAGGAAGGTCCTGGATCAGCACTTCTGGGCAACTCCCAGCAAACGTTTCTAGGCCACCTGCACCCGCCACAGCGTTCGGCTCTGGGGTGACACTGAAAATACGGGGTGCGTTTAATTGGCCACAGAGCGGGTCTTCAGTTATTTTCCACTTGCTCAGCAACTATCCCCCAGTGCCTGGTACCACTATCATGACTAAAAGCCAGTAAAGAGATGGTGGCTCTTACGGCCACTAGGTATGTGTTTCTGGGACACGGGCTTCATGTAGCAAAGTCGAGATGCCATAACCCCGCGTGTTAACTTCCTCTCATTCCCTACCTTCTTCAGAAGGCCACACTTTCCTTGCTTGTGAGTTTTTAATTTGCAAGCCCCCATCCCCTGACAAGGACTTGACATGGCAGTTGCAAGCATAATCCATTTGAGCAATGCTGGGGGTGCTAAGCGGAGGATGATTCGTGGGCTGTTTGTCGCCCTGGGGACTGTGTTATTTTGGGACAACCTCTCCCATCACTTTGCATCACCACCACCCCCACACTGCAGTGTTCCCCCTCTCAGCAGACCGGGCCCCAGGCAGTGGCCTGTGTGTGTTTCTCAGCCTCGCAACCTTCTCTGTCGTCGGGATGTCCTTGGAGTGAGGGGGAGCTTCCTCAGGGGCCTCAGCTGCTCTCCGCCCCGAGAGAGGGGGAGCCCCCGACCGGCCTTCATCCTCTGCTCCCCTCGGAGAGAAGCACCCGCCCAGTCAGCGATCTTTCCTTGTGCCTCTGACACGTCACCCTTCGGGGAAGTTTCATTCTCTCTTGTGCCAAACCTTAATGGCATTCAGTGCTTGTCTGTGTTTTCTCTTCTCCAGGAAACGTGGTGGTTCTGTCGTCCTCGCTGCTTTGTGTCTTATAGAACTTTTGCACCTCGGGCTCCTTGGGCACAGCTGGCTGCTGGTTGTGACAGGCCTCTGTCTCTCTCCAAGAGGGCTCACGGGGAGTCCATCTCTGTGGCACCTGTCTGACCCATAGCTCGGGGTTCTGATTCCGTAGCATTGTGCTTACTCGAAATAGTAAGAGACCAAAACACATAATGTGAGCTCTGCCTCTTAACAAGTCTGAAGTATGCGACACAGTACTATTAACTGTCACACTGTGCTTAGAGCCTGTCCCTAGAAATTTTTGGTCCTGTGTAACTGACACTGTCCCCACCGAGAAATTCCTCCACGTCTCTCCTCCTACAGCCGCCAGCCGCTGCTGTGAGTGTGACTCGGTTCGATTCCCCACAGAAGCGCAATCGGGCAGTGTCTGTCCTGCTGTGACTGGCTTACCTCACTTAGCGTGGTGTCCTCCAGGTGCATCCGTGTTATCACAGCTGTCAGGACATCCTTCCTGTTTAGGGTTGAGCTATATCTCATCGCGCTACCTACCGTAGTTCCATGACCTGTTCATCTCTCACTGGCTATTCTGGTTGTTTCCGTGTCATTGTGAATAATACTACAATGAACACAGGATGCAGGTACCTCTTCAAGAGCCTGATTTTAGTCCTTCAGGATAAATATCCAGAAGTGGGATATGGGTTATATCCCACCGGATATGCTGAGAAATAGGGTCGCTCTGTTGTTAATTTTTGCAAGATCCTCCACACTGTTGTCCACAGTGGCCACACCACTTTTACAGCCCCACCCGCAGTGTAGAGGAATCCCTTTTCTCCATGTCCATGACAACGCTTGCAGTAACCATTCTAACAGATGTGGCATGGTATTTCTTACGGTTTTAATTTGCATTTCTTGAGTGATTAGTCATGTTGAGCACCTTTACATGTACCTTTAGCCATTTGCGTGTCTTCTTGGGAGAAATGTCTATTCAAGTCCTTTGCCCAGTTTTAAATTGGGTTACCATTTTTTTCTACTGAGTTATGGGCACTTCTTATATATTTGGGATGTTAACCTGAGGAGAGTCTTCAGAATAGGAATGTTAACAAGTGAAGACTTCTCTTTCTAGTGCGACTCCTGGAGCCCCCGTGCTCTCAGGACAGAGGGACCTGTGGTGTTCTGGTCAGGACTCCCGTCCAACAAGGGCTATTAGGACATTCAAGCGAGTCACAGGCCTGCCAGCTGAACATTTAGACAAAACATTGTGCTACTTACTCAAGAATAACTGCTTAGAGGTTACACATCTGGAGCAAGTGCCCACACATTTAAGGCGGGCACATCCACCAAGCAAAGCACACGTTCCCCGGGGAAGGCAAGATTCCTCTGACTCCTGGGAGGTGTTAGTAAATTGGAAGGTACTAGAAAAGTTCTGCTGTAACATTAAATATAATCAAACCACCATTCCATCCACCTGCAAATGGAGACTCTGGAATGACTCAGAAGGCAGATCTGCCACCTGCACAATGATCAGACATTGCGTTATATTCTGCAGTACTATTTGAATAAAATATGATTTAAAACATACTGCTGGCATGACAACCCTCGTCATCATCTTGCATGTCAAGTACAGAGATCAGTACCAGGAAGAGAGTAACTCTTGTCTACATCTGGGATTTAGAATTAGAATTCTAAAGATAGGAAGACAGTCTTAATTTTTGTGAAAAAGGCTAACTTGTTGGAATAGTAATCCATGAATAATTCCCTGAGCTCTTTTACTGGTGGGTTTTTTTTTCCTGCCCATTGAACTTGACCCCACCATCCATAGGAAGCGTTATAAATTTTTAAATTTTCCTGCGAGTTGGACATTTTAATGAACCAGGCACAGCGGGGTCCTGTCGGTGGCCGGCGTGCAGGAGCCGGCCAGGGGAAATTTATCTCCTGGGCACAATGTACAGCACTGCTGGTCACCAGGGCCTGGACTAGTTCCACTCGGCCGTTTCCTGAGTTAACAAGGCTTGTCCTCCAAGTTCCGGAACCTGGGGGCACTCTGCTCCAACCTTACTTAATGGCTGGCCTCCCACCGGCGCCCCCAGGACCCTGGGATTAACTTCTGTCTCCTCCTGACCTGCAGATGGATGCTTCATCTTGCGTGTGGGTGGCCGTGTGCCCCTCCGCCCATTGTATCCCTCCGCCCACTGGTGAGGCCACGCCCCCTCCTTTTTGGGGGAAAAGAAAAAGAGTAAACAGTTGAAAAGTGAAATGTCTATCACACCAGCTGCAACACAGTCGCAGGGAGCCAAGACAGTAATTCCACGTGTCAGACCTAAATGCTGACAGGTCATTGGCTGGACTTGGGGGGCTGGGGATTCCCCCCACGATCCAGCCGCTCTCTGGGAATGTGACACCGCTGTGGAGGCCTGAGATCAGCCCTGCTGGACCCTGTCTGCCAAACGGAGAATGGAAGCAGAGGAAAAATTTGCATACGAGCATCAGCCCGGAAGTGGGTCTTGCGTCACGTGGCCCGGCCCAGCTCTCAGCTGCTCAGCGGATCGCGCCGTTCGTGCCCCTCCCCCACCGGGCCCCACACAAAACGCCAAGAAAATAGAAGCAAATTCCTTCTATTAGTGACTGGCAGCAATTGGAATAAAATGAAGTTGTACCATGATATTGTTATATATACAAGGTGCGAATAACCTCGTTTGAATAATCACCGCCTGTGTCCTTTTAAATGATTTTTCTCCCCATTTAAAGGAAAGCCTTTGATGTGATAATATTAATTCCCTCCGTGCTGGAAGGGGGAAGGAGAAAAGCTCAGAGAGGCGGAAATTAAATGAGTAATGCAGTGTCAGTCAATCTTTTAAGCCAAGGCCTTATTAACTGCTAATCATTTTGTCATTTTGTCGCTCCAAGTAATAAATTTGATAGGAAAGGATGGGGGTGTCTTATGTTTACTTTTATTAGCTTTAACCAGAAACAGTTGTGGAGATATTACATTATCGAGACGTGTGGCATTTAAGGGGTTTCTGTTCGACGTGTCACCATCTTTCTCCTCACCAGGGTCTGATGGCCGTGATTTTTGAATAACTTGGCTGTCTAAAAAAAAAAAAAAAAAATTTTTTTTTAAATTTCTATACAGACCTCATCTGGAGCTCTCTCCCTGGAGTTTTATCAGGATTATACCAGGCATTAGATTGCATCTAGTTGGTCAGAGGTGACTCCTGATTGTGAGGGAGGTAGGGACACTCATGGCTTGTTTCTGGCATCACTTTAAAACCCATCAGCTTTGGAAAATCCCAGGTCACTGGCCTTTCCCATGTTGAAACCCAGGATGGCAGCTTGGGGGAAGGTATGCCAGAGCATTTTACTTCATGAGAGTGGTCCACCAAAGCATCAAATGTTGCTTGCTCCAGACACGAGAGTGACAGGTGTGTGGCCACACATATGTCCTCCACGAGAGCTTGGATCTCGCTGATAGCTCAGACTGGGAACAATTTTTAAGTCTGGGTCACTGCCTCTGTGATTAGAATTTGACAGGTCCAGAACTAATGAGGGGACCCATCCACGTGTCCATCCTGGCAGCCAGCCCATGTCCCCTCACCAAGGAAGACTCTCACGAGCCTGCCGAAATCACAGCGTGAACTGAGGTTCAGGAAGCCCCGCACCAGAGTTGTGCAGCTGTCCTCACGAGAACCCCGAGACGACCAAGAGAGACTGATGAGAAATGCATCCTACAGTCATGCTGACAGGTGCTTCCAAAGCCGCAGGACAGACGGGGTCCTGCCATTCCCTGAGTTCCAATGGATCGGGGCATCATTCTGGAGGTTTGTATGTGGAAATGCCATCATGGGACACGAGCAGCCTGGGCTGACCAGGTTCTCAGGGGCAGTGGGTCACATTCCTAGTTCCCAGAAGAAGGCTGTCCAGACCAGCTGAGGGACTTCCACGAGCACCAATGTCCCCAGTCCTGCATGCTGGCTTCATTCTGAGCCGGAGCTGAAGGACTGTCCCTTTACAGGACTCGGGAGTTTCTTCTCTCACTGCTTACCGCAGCTTCTTGGGGGGGCTGTTTCCTGGGAGGCTTTCAATGGCTTTTATGAAAGAGACAAGTCTGGGCTTGATATTTGAGTTGGCAAAAATGTCATTAGTTTCTGATAAGAAGAAATGGGGCATATTGGATATTTATTTCTTCCTTTCTCTGGAGAGTTCATTCAAAAAAACGCAAAAATGCCCTTTTGTACCATTCTATTCATAATCTTGTCGAGAGAGTGTAGGTTGGCAGGTCTTCTTCCATATCTTCCAGCTTTTGCCCACCTGCTTTTACCCACCAGAAACAAATGTGAATGGATCTTGGCTGGGGAGAAATGTTGAGTGACTACCCACAAAAACATGCAAAGACAATACCTCACAACGTGTTAAAGCCAGATCACTGCGCAGCCCACCTTTTTGAAAGAAATGTGATGGAGGCTTTTTCCTCATTTTTGCCCGATTTCTTCAGTGGCTCATTGAGTAACCACGCCGATGGTATTCCCCAGGCAGCAGGCCGCACCACGCCTAGGAGCGGAGATGGCCAAGTAACAGCCTTCGGATGGAGACGGACAGTCAGCGATCACAGACACTTCTCCTACATGTGGTATTTCATAGGACATTCATTGAAGACAGATGCGTCATGTTTTTAACTTGTTATATTCTGTCATCCTTTTAACACTCGCGTTAATCCTAGCATTCATCTAAGAATACTTAATACCGAAATAAGAAGAATGTTTTGCTACTTCTCAGCCTGCACCTTACAAAAAGAAACACACGACTCGGCCTTTCTTGAAATCAGTTGTAAAACTGACAGGTGGAACTCCAGAGTTCACGAGAAATCGCCTGGTTGTGCACGCTTTCCGTTTTAACTCCAACGATGTGTGCTTTCTTTGTACTTGTGTCAGTCCCTGCCCCAAACTGGTCCAATGGTCACGTGCATGCCAAAAATAAATTGCTTTATTAAGCACAACAATCACACCTCTAGTTAAGAGAGGGTGATTTATTCCTTATTGAGAGTCATTTTTAGGAGGCGCCCCATCCCTTACCCACAGACTAGGAATAGAAAACACCCTGCAGAAAAAGGCATCAGGAAACTGGCTCTGAGATACCATAGGCCGGAGGGCGCTGCACGCTCACGAGTTCTCAGCACGCTTAACTGGGGAGGACTGTCAGTGACCCCTAACTGCAGGGCACTGCAGGAGACACACACTCTGTCCCCCGTGGCCCTGAGCAAGTGTCCAACATCACTGACCCGTGAAGTGTCCCCAGATGATGCTGCTGTTTCCCCACTGGTCACACTCAGGGCTCCACCCAGGAACAATCAGGAGCAGGTTCCTTAAAACGCCCCTCATGTCTGCTGCCCTGAGGGAGGTTCTTCTTAGGGAGTTAAAGAACCCAGAGGAAGAAAGGAGAATTAGAGCACATATCGGGGTACAATGAAATGGGATAGACCGGGATGGGATGGGGTAGGTTGCGGTAGGGTGGGAAGGGGTGGAATGGACTAGGGAAGGAGTAGATGCAATACGGCCGTGCATGCCCCTGAACCCTTCCTGGTACTTAACCCCCTGCCGGCCAGCTGAAACAGAACTCAGGAACGTGGCTGTGAAGTACACCCTCCGTCCTGAGGCATGGGGACTCACTTGCAGCGTCACCTGGGCTCTCTCTGTCACCTGTGGGTGTCCTTAGAAGAATCAGACTGTGTCTGAGTAATAGCCATTCACCCAATGCTGCTGACGTGGCTGACACAAGAAGATGGGACAACGGGACGCCTGGCCTCCGAGTCAGAGCACAGAGCTTACCTGTTCCTCCTGCTTTCTTTCTCGGGTTGCCCTCAATCAGCCAGATACACCCTTTGGTGGCCACTGGGCAAATGCACTAGGAGTCCAACAATGGGGACCGAAGATCTGAGTCACGGGCCCCCCTGGGGGAGCGTGGCAGGGCACCATCTCACTTCAGGTAGAAGGCGTATAAAGCTCACCCAGAAGGAAAAGAAGGGCGAGTTCTCGTGGAGCAGGGTTTGGTTTGTGTGTTTTTGTTTGTTTGTTTATTTGTTTGTATCATCAGGCTTATTGGGGTGACATTAGCAAGAATTATACAGGTTCCAGGTGTACAAATCTACATGCATCGTCAACTTGGTACATTGTAAGTTCATCACCCGGTGTGAGTTCTCCTTCATCATCATGTATTTAGCTCCCCCTCCCTCCTCTCCAACTCCCTCCCTCCTCTCCCACCCCCTTCCCCTTCCTCCCTCCCTCCCACCCCCTCCCCACTAGTGGTCTGGGTTTTTTTATCAAACTCCAACCACCTGGGTGCTCCCAGTGGTTTCGGCCGTGCCACCGGAGCCTCAGCCACCTGGTCGTGCAGAGACTGCGGGAGGGCACCCCTCTCGCTCACAGCCTGTGCCACCAGCTGCCTGTTCTGGCCGCCCCACCAGTGAGTTTGCTGCCTCAGAAACCCCAGTCCTCACACCACGACCAGCGTCCAAAGCTTGTGGCCCCGTCACATGTCCATGAGGCCAAGTTCCAGGCCCACTTGCTTACTGACATATGGACCCCTTAGCATTGGGGTCAGAGCTTCCGTGCACATGATGAGCTCTTAGTAAAGGGGTGCGTGAAGGGTCACGGCTCTTGGGGTTGACATGGGGTGCCCTGAGGGCATCTCTGGGTCTCTGAGGTGTGTGAGTTTGTCTGTGCATCACTGGAGAACAATCCTTTGAGGCTCCAGAGCTGCTGACACTCCCCCTAAGAATGCCTTTGTCCCCATCCCTGAGAACTCTGCCCAGGGGCTTCTGGAAACAATGAGGTCACAAAATCTGTGTCATTGCGCAGGAGACCACAAGGATGGGCCTCACCCCCATCCATGAATTCAGAGGGGACCGTGGCCCAACAGGAATGCCATTGAAAGGGAGCAGATTTCATTAATGAGGACCAATTGTGCAGTCGCCCACGTGGGTTTGCAGCGAGGTCTTCCTAGGCGTGAAGCCACCCTGTGGCGCGGCCCCGTAAGTGTCCCTCCTGTCTGTCACTGCTGCCGTGGGCGCAGCCAAGCTGGTTATACGACTTTCCATAAATGCAGTTGACGGCGAGCTTCTCCTGTGTTTATCTGTTTATTGATGGATGATTGATTGGTGGGTCTGTGGCAGTTCTAATGCTGATGGTGGTTCTGGAGGCAGCTCTCAGACTGCCCACTGGAATGCCGTCCGCATGGAACACAGAACCGAACCGGAGAAGTCACTCAGGACGGACAGCCTCAATGGTCACGTTCTAGGACTTGTGCCCATGACTCGTAACAAATGGACTTGCTGCATCGCAGATGGATTGTGGGCAGCATGCAATTGCATCCCCTACGTACACTGGGGCACCTCACGACTTAGAACCCCATTTCTTCTAGAACCGACAGCTGATCTCTTAGCAGGGCTTTTAGACTCAAGCTAACCCATTCCAAATGACAGATTGCATTTAATAACAGAAATTGTAAGGAAAAGAATTGTCCAATGAGAACACAAATTGTGTACACACCTTAATTGTGGCATGTTACCAAACGCATCAGTCGATTTATACTTTTTCCTACCAAAGCCATGACTCATTCGCGAATTATTTACAAAACAGTAAATGCAATTTCCATTTAAATAAAAAATGTTTCTTATAAAGATCCCAACCTGATAGGTGTGTAGTTACGCGTGTACGCACATAAATTATAGCTATTAATTCTACACTAAGAGAAGAGTAAACACATTTTCTTCATGGAACACGCTGATAGCGACTGTTACTGTCATTCTACATGGGGGGGACCCTGGGCAGAACCCGAGTCTGGCAGAACCCCCCATTCAGGGCCTCGCTCGAAACCTCACCGACCAGGCACATTTGGCCGGTAAGCTCACCCCACCACTTGGTGGATTTGCGGGGGGGTACCCCAGAGTGTCGTTGTCTGCGTTCTCCGGAACCTCTCAGACAGCGGAGCCTCGCGGGCGACCTTGTCCTGCCCTGTCCTCCCCACCGGCCGGGCCGCTCAGACACGGCGGGTTCTTGAGGACCAGTGAGTGTTTCTCTCCGCTGCTGCCTCATCTTCTTTTCGGACGCCATGTGAACTGAATTTGGGGAGCAATAGGAATAGTGCTGGGTGCTGAGATCCGCCTGTCCCGGGGGCGAGGAGCACTGACCCACAGAGCGCCATTTCTGAATCTGAAGTCCGGACATGGAGCTGAGGTGTGGTTAGAGAGCGTTGTCACTTTTAGCCTGTTGATCCCCAAATGCCTGGAGCTCTTGGTCATCCCTTCCCTCTGTGTTGGGAGGGCCTGTAGTCAGTGGGTTAGCAAGGAGGGGACAGGATGAAGGCATCCCTCTTGCAGGGGAGTGTCTGCATTTGTCACCAGGCCTGTGCTGAACATGGTCATGTCCACGCTGTGTCAAGGCACTACGTGGACATCTGAGGTCGCTACAGGCTGAGCCGAGCAGGACACACTGGGGAGCAAAGAAGCGAGTGTTCAGATGTTGTGACCCTCCAGCCCCAAGACCCCTGCAGCCCAGGGACCCTCCAGGCCCACAACCCTCCAGCCCAGGGACCCTCCAGCCCTGCGACCCTCCAGCCCCGTGATTATTGGAGGAGTATCACATAGGGAACTACCATGGAGACATAACATTTGTCAGACGCTTCCCCTTGCCTCACGTCTGCCCCTAACATGGTCACGTTAGACCTCTCTTCCTTGTGTATCCACATCATTTTGGAGGAAATATGATTTTCCACGATGGGAAGTGATGGCGTCATACAAGGTGTGAGTTGCCCGGACAGGTCCCAAACCTTCGCTTCCAAATAATCAACCAATCCCTTCCGCTGCAAGATTTCAGGCAAGAGAGTGGGGAGCGCGCATGCCACGTGCAGGCACATGGAACTGTCAGCTGGCAGTGGCCTTGGACTTTGACCCCGAATTGTCACATGTCCGTTTATATCATGCATTTCAGATTGCAAACAGCTCGCTGGTCTTGCAGCATTGGGGGATGATAAGCTTCATACACGACTTGGCTCTAAATATTGGTGCTCGAAATAAGAGGCTCAGGGAGCGTAGGGGACCCTGGAACACATCCTGTATCTTGGATCTGTTGTATAGAGAGTATACACTGTTTCTTAGGAGGAAAATGTCCCCCGTCCAGCATGTCCCGCAGGTCGCGTTCGCCCTCCGAATCCAAGGCCACGTGGAGGTGTGCCCCGGTGTGCACAGGACTTGCACATGGAGGTCGCAAGAGCCTCCAGCAGGCCCCTCATTTGCAGCGTAAACGAACAGCTGTGACGGAGTGAGAGTCGTGGAGAGAACGCTCGGTGGCCCGTCTGCTTTGCTGTCAACAGCAACAACAGAACTTCAGTTCCTTTTTGAATTAACAGCAAAATGTGTAAAAAGTTGCTGTCCTGTAAGCTCAGGTTCATTTTCCCTTCATCCCCCCAGGAAGAAGAGAAGGTAAAACGCCAGCACAGCAGCGTGTCCCCCCGCCCCGCTGCCAGGCCGGGGTGGCCGTGGAGACGGACCAGCCTCTCAGAAACATTGTGCGTGACGGTCACTTAGGCTCCTGGGAATAGCCAGCGATAAGCCACCTAACTGCCCTATCAGCCTACTGCCACACAAACACACGGAATTCCTGCTTCAGTGCCCCATCTGAGGATCACACGTCATTAATAATCAGAGCGATAGCCTCATTTGCATCTTCTAATTCCTGTGACGTTGCTGTGAACTATCCCTACAACATATTTTCTAAGCGCGGGCTCTATTGGGAAGGCTCCTAAGCCCCTTGCCCAAAACACAGTGGCCCTTCGCAGGGCTGGAAAGGGCCCAGCTCTCAGCCCTATGCGGCAAAGACGACGGAGCCCAGGCTGGGACAGTCCTGAGTTGCTGGAAACCCTGCCCTGGGGGTGCAGTGAGAGGCCCGGAGCAGTGGCCAGTGACCGCAGAGCGGCCCCGCCGACGCCCTCCAGCTGCCCCGAAGGAGTGTGTCCCCCACCAGTAAAACGCCGAGGAGTGGCTCTGTGACGCCGGCTGCTCCTCCGGCCTGCACAAGCTGGGGAGGACGGGCTTCCAGACATTGCCATGGGTGGGATGACGGACTGCCTCGATGCCGGAGGCGGCTGGCATCCCGGGTGGCCGTCTCTGTAACCCGTGTCTCACCGTGAACCACTGGGGATCCTGGGAAGGACTTCAGAGGACCCGGTGTCCTGCCAGCAGACAGCAGGCTTTCTGCTGTCACCGACCACTCCGCCTCTGCTCCCTCGGTGCTCCCCGTCCCTCCTCCCTCCCTCTGTTCCACCCTCACTCCGTTTGTAACTCTTCATACCTTGTCACATCTTAAATCTCCTTTTCTCTGCGACGAGTGGCGAAGTCTCGCTTGGCTGTGCGGGGCAGCTGTGAGCAGGCTCTCGTGTCACTAGCGCAGGTTGACGACTCTCTTTGCTTTGGCTCATTTGTCTGGCTCATTACGAAAACCATTCCCACATAATGATGAGGAAAATAAAATGATCCTTTGCCCATCGGACTGTAGGTTTACTGTATCATGTGCCTCCTTTCAGAGATGAGGGAGCCTAACAAAATATCTAAGTTGTAAAAAAGAAGACAGAACTCCAATCATTGACGAAGGCCTAGCAGGGAGGAAACGGCGGGGACCAGGAGCTTATTGGAGAGGGGTGTCTGGGCTCACCCTGATCACTTAGGATCCTTTGTCTTTTTGGGAACAAACAGCGAGAGTGCTGGAGGGACTTGGGTCCTGATGGAGGGACCGCTCCCCTCTGCCCACGGGCAAGCCCTGCGTGCCATCGCTCCATCAGAAATACGTGTGTCAGCAGTTGTTTCTTTAATTAAGATCTCTTCCAAATCTTTCTCATTGATTCACGTCATTAACTTATTGACCAGACCGCTTGTGCTGAGAAGGGACATTTGGTCCGGAGGCCGCATCTGACTGCACATTTCTAGATTACAGGAAACAGCTCCAAGGAGGCGGGTGGGAGCAGCTCTGGAGCCAAGGTGTAATTCATGTCTTCATTCAGGGGCGTTTTATGGTAAATGCATTGAAATTCCACGGAAGCAACCTAACGTTGATTTGCAAAAGGCTACAGAGACCTACAATAAATAACAACTTCTAAAACCCAGTTTAGAATTAGCTAACCACACTGACAGAAAGAGAGAGAGAGAGAGAGAGAGAGAGACTGAAATTCTCAGCCTAGGGAAAGCACGCCCTGTGAGTTAGATGGCCCTCACCTGCTTCGTCATGTCACAATCGTGTCTCTAGTGTCAGCAGCTGCCCACGTGCCTCTAGAGCAGGAACGTTGCTTTATTCCATAGGGTGGAGTATGTGCTCAAAACTCCTTAGGATACGGCTGCGAGTCTGGCATCCGTAAAAGTACCAGGATGTAGGGCAGCTGCACCTGAGGTGGTTGTGGTTTTTGCAGCAACTCTTGTTCCATTGCATCTATGAAAGCTACGGTTCCTTGGGGACTGAACACTCTAAAAAGAACCATAACTTCTTTTCTCCTGGGGGCAAACACACCCTAAATCTAGCATGCAACCTATCTTACATAGGAAGAACCATGCAGGTCAGACCCCACCTGACACGGAAGCCACAGCTGTCCCATCGGAGGGCCAAGTCTCCATTGAACAAACAGGACAGTTTTTCTCTTTGTTGTTCAGTGATGCAAGTGCGCTTGGAAAGATCACCTGCCTGAGCAACGAGGTCTCCCCCACATTTGTCTCCTTAGTCATCTACGTCACACCCGTGTGACCTGTGAGAGCTGCTTCCAAAGTGAGCCTGCATGCTCTTGTCACCTTCCCAGGCCTCAGTTTTCGGTGTTTACATTCGGTGTTTACATTCTTATTCTATATTTTTCTTTTGTATTTACTTGTATTTAATTAATGTTCCTGATGTACATGACCTTAACTAATGGATTATTAACATCACCAGACTTTCCATAAACTAACATACTTTTCTAAGAAGTCTTGTTTTTATTTCCACGCTTGCTCTCTCTCCCTCCACCCTTTCTCTCACCTGGTCTCTCTCTCTCTCTCTCTCTCCCCATCTCCTGTAAAGCCAAATGCACATGAACAACCACCCCACACCAGCCTGCCCACTGGGGAGGGATTGTTGGCAGTTCTTCTGTCAGATGCCCCGTGGAATACAATTATCTGAAAAGGAGTCCCTTTTTTCACGTTTAGCACTGAGTCTGCGCACCTCCCTCCGGTTCCCTGCACACTGGCATCGAGGTGACTGCATCAGTAGGTCCCACAAAGGGCCTCCTCTCTGTGACGCACGCAGCTTGATGAGTAAGACCAGACAGCAGCTTCTCCCAAATGATTATGCAAAAAGTAATATTCCCCCTTTGCAGAAATAGGGTGCACCACAGACAGCAAGCTGGTATGGAAAAGAAGCAACACGACTTAAAGAAAAAGAGAAAAACATCTCAAGAGCTCCACCCGTGACAACAGGGTCCAAGTGTCACCACGGAGAGGACTGTGCTTTAAAAAGCATGTAGACGGTTTCGAAGGCCCTGCACCTGCACGTGCGTGCGGAGTGGCCATGGAGCCATCCGAGTGGCTCAGTCCTCATTTGAGATGCGTGGCTTTTTGTAATAGGAGGTTCCAGAAAGTGACTTCGTTATCCATTCCATCAGCTGGGACCTGTAGAGGGAGGAGCGGTCATGTCACTGTGAGAGCCAGTCTTCAAACTTGGACTTGTACAGTGAGCACTTTCAGCTTTGTTTACATGAAACACTTATTACCATTACAGGAAGAATCATTGGAGTTTTAAGAATTACCCAGACTGTTATTTTCTAAAGTCAATATGTTTGATATATCCATCAAATCACCATCTTTTATACCTTAAGTGTATATAATTTGCACTTGACAAGTTTAAAAAAAATTAAGTAAAACTGATGTATTTGGATAACATCAATTAAAAACTGAAATAGAGATGAATAATACCAAAATACTTACACAACTCATAGATTTGATAAAATATAGTTATGGTGTTCTTAATGAATATGAAGTTAATGATTCCAGCTACAAGTTATATGTTTCCAAACTGAAAAGCAACCCAAATGTATACTATTTTGTAATGGAGACATGCAAATAAATCCTTCTGGGAACTTTACACCCACCAGGTCCAAAGAAAATCAGGACTGCTCCAGGGGCAGGGTCCTGACAGTTACCCTGTGTGGTCATTAGCTTTAAGCTTCACCACTCCCTTTTGTAGAAAAGATATCAGACCCTCATTTTATATCAGATAACAGACTCAGAGACATTTGGAAGCTCACTGAGACCCTGAGGACTCAGCCCAAGTCTCCATGAACCTGGGCCGTGCGTCCTTAACCTCCAGGATGCACGGGTCCGTCTGTGGGGTCTTTTCCCTCACCTCCGCTCAAGGACTGACTTGGAGGTGACTTACAGTGCAGACAATTATAACAGTGCACACAGTTTTGTGTGCACTTGCTTGTTTTATGCATCATTTGAAACTTTTCCACAAATTAATCTACTTCTATAGAAATAATTTAAGGAGTTTCTAAAACCTTTTGAGCAAATCTTGATGAACTACTGACTGTGAGAGAATCTCAGTTGTAGGCAGGCTCTTTCTGCCAGGAGGAACACAGAAACTTCGGAATTGCTGTGCAGTCACTAAATATGAGCAAAACTGATTGAAAAATAGGAAACTAAATACAGTGTTCTCAGTGCATTGGCAAATATTTGAAAGGCTATGATATTACCTTAAAATAATATTAAATGCCATAAATAACACAGTTTTATTGACGAGATATTAGCCAGGGATAAAAATAACCTTCCCACTTTATAACATTAAGTCAGTATTCAATAGGAGTAACTTCAATGGAAGCAAAATCTGTTCAATATTTCAGCATTTTAGAGACAAAATAATTAGTTAATTATAGATTGACTTGTGCTCCTGGTTTCCCCCAAATTGTACTGGGCTTAGGACTGGAAGTCTCAGATCTGTAGCAGCTGGGATGGAAGAACAGCTTAGCGGATTGTGAGAGAGATGGGAAAGGAAATGCCATTAGATATTCCTAGGTGTGCTTGTGCGTGTGTTGAAGCTGACTAATGATCAGACACTGTCTGGATATTTCAATCTGAATATTGAAGAAAAATTGGGCAAAAAAAATCTATATAATGAACTTAAGGTGCGAGGAGGAGCAAGAACAGTCACGTGCTCGGTGGGCACACGGGGGTGCTGGGTAGAGTGTGAGGTCATGTCATGGAGGGGTATGTTGCCCAAACTTGAATTAACACCACAGGAGCATGTGAGGAAACATGTGTTCTAAGACAGGCTCAGGAGGATTTAGTGACTTTTCTCGTAGACCATAAAAAACAAAAACAAAAACAAAACAACAACAACAACAACAAAAAAAACGCAGGGTGCCTGTTCTTGATTGGTTAGGTATTACTAACCGGATCAGACACCAGGACGGGTGGTAGGACTTTACGAGGAAGATCATCTGCGCGTTATTTCAGATGGACTGAGAACTGGAGGTTTTCTGCTTATGCAGGTAGAGGCACTGAGCAGAAGTTAAAGCCAGGGCTGTGAATTTCAGAGAACTGCAGAGAACTGACCAAAAGGTTAGATCAGAGAGCCCAGAATGAAAATCTAGGAGAACAGAAAAGGCCTAGAAAGTCGAGAAAGATCTCTGCTGACAAGGTACAAGGACTTTGAGAGCTACCCATCAGATGTGGCGTATAGTGACCTGCAGAAAGGTGACTTAGGTGTGACTCTCAATGAATAACTGGAGATTTGTTAAAAGAATGGCATTCTTAAATTCAGAAACATAGTAATTAATGTTCAATACACTGTTTTGAAGCTTAAGCACTATGCTAGGTGAAATGAACCCCTGAAATGATGCCCACCTTCCCTTGACCTCAAGAGCACCAGCCCAAGTTTCCTTCATTCACTGACAGCACCAATTCTGTCCTCATAATAAACAAACATTGCGACCGTCACTGCTTGGCACCAAGGGACTGCAAAGAGGAGTAAGAAATAATCCGCGTTATTGAGGGCCTCATGGTCTTCCCTTAGGAGAGTGGGCTTTGAGGAGAGGTCTACATGCCCATCGTTTTTGCACAAAGTATGGGTGCTCTCATAGAGGCCCGCAGATGAGCCTACCATGGGGGCACGCAGGACAACGGTGTTGACGGACGTCCGGAAGGAAAGCTTAAATTGGGGTGCACAGGTGAGGGGTGGAGTATGCAGGTGGGGAGGTTTTCTAGGCAGAAGACTACCGTGGGCCCAAACGCCTGTGGAAGGAAGCTCACGGCGCAGCAGGAGGAGCACAGGTGCAGGCCAGGAAGGGCGGGAGCAGGGACAGGCCAGTCCCTCCTGCCGGGTGCTCTCAGTTTTCTTCATCAGGAAACAAAGCGCTGCGAATGTTCCGAAATACAGCTGGGAAGGAGACGATCATGCAACGCAGCCTATGTCAGGACACTCTATAACGGGGGTCCGTGCCTGGGGGCCTGCAGGGGCCACAACCAGTGTGTCGTCGGAACGACGTTCTTGACTGCGGGGCTGGTGCCAGCTCGGCTAGAAGAACCAGAAGAGCAAAAAGCAAGTGCAGAGCGTGGTCCTCGTGCAGCACAGATCACACCCCTGGTCAAAATGACTGCTCTGTGGCCGAGGAGAGGGGAGAGAAGAAACAGTAACGGTTCCTAGAACGAGAACGTCAAGGGACACTGAGCCGAGGATCATGGACGAGGAGCACCTGGGTCCTCCGCAGAGGTGGACAATTACAGCAGGAGGAGGGGGCTGTGTGCATCGGCCCAGGCTAGCAATTTGGCCCTGTAAAATTGCATTAACTATGGCTGATGGAGAATTATTCCATTTCCTTCCAGCTCGCTAAGGATGCCCCTGAAGGAGGTGTCCCTTAGAATGATGCTTTCCCAACAGGGTTCTAGATGTTTCTGGCAGATTTGTCAAGATTGAAAATAAAATCATCCAAATAAACAATGTAAGGAGTCCACATTAATTTCCTGCTTACTCATCACTGGATATTTTTTTTTTTTGCTCCCACTTACGGAAACTTTTTGAAGTAGTTTTAGTATATATTGATTTTATTAAGGAAGCAAAATCAGTGACAAAATGTAATATAATTATTGACATTTTATTTAATATGCCCCTTCAGTATCAACTGTTCTAGAAACCATTTGTGCCAGTAAGTATTGCCAAGCCATAAGCAAATCAGCAAAATGTGAGTTCGAGCCAAATGAATTATTGTTTAGTCATTACTAAACAGGGTAATCTGGGATATAAGCTGCTGTTTTATACACAGCATCAACCGGGCAAATGCAAGACCTTACCATCTCGAGTACCATTTAAAGAGTTTATAAAGGACTACAACCCTGCCTTCCGTTGTAATTGGAAGGTTGCACTCTTAATGCACCCGTATTATTGGGGCACCTATCTGGGACAGTTTGAATAGATTGGCGTCTAGCTTACTATGTAATCGTGAAATCTAGAAATCTAGCTTTTAAAGCTTTAAGATGAGAATGACCACAAATATTTAATTTTTTAGAATGTATCAAAGCATTTTGAAATTCAAGATTTATGGAAAACGCAGTCATGAGAGATGTTAATTGGCTCACTCTTAGCAAATAGAGATATCCTTTTTTGAGATAAATGCTTTAAATGGCTGTTAAATCAAATTCTTAAGGCTTCTTGAACTTCTAAGACCTCTTACAAATAAACATTTTAGTAAGTAACATTAAGTGGATTAAAAACACATGGCTAAATTGTCCTTAAAACACACAGGACTTTTTTAAGGAAAATACATTGAGCAAAATGCATTTTCAATTTGACAGGCCCCTCCTAACACGTAGCATGGGATTTCGAAGAATTCAAACCATAACTAATTTTTCACACTCAACACCCAAAGCTTTAGAAAATAAATTCATGAATTGATGATGACTATGAGATGACATCAGACACCAGTCTGAAATAACAGGCCTTAGAAACTCTTGTATCAGTTGAGGTATGCTGGGTGTTTATATATAGTATGTCTGTTACACAAATGTCTCAGGGACACTTCGGGAGAGAAGACATTAATGGCAATTGTTTTTATCCTACATGGAACTTTTTACAATAATAATTTAATAGATGGTGGAATATACCATCCTAAGAGATGAAACAGTTTGTAACATTAATAAACCAGGATAGTGGCCAAGTATTCAAAACATTTTATAAGGGATTATTTGATTACAAATAAGAAAAAAAAAATCTTCTCTAGGCATTTCGAACTGAATGTTAGGGACACACTCACTCCCACGTCCACAGAAAGCATTTTAGCTAACAATTTGTCACGCCATCCGCCCCTCACATCTGTCACTCACCTCCTATTTCGGCGTCACTGTTACCACCGTGCGTACGTCCTGCGCATCTCTTACTGGCCCGACGTGGTTTAACTCCGCGCAGGGCGGGAAACGGGAAGGCCACCGCACGTATGAAGTGTCAACGATGTCACTGCAAAGCAAACTTCAATGATCACACCCAGCTCTAATGATCGCTTAGCATATCTCAGTTTTATTGGCTTGCGTGCTGTCTCCCAAGCATCTTAATTCCAATAATTTGGCATAATGTGAAAGGTTTCATGTGTCTTTATTAGTGATATAGACTTAGTAATTAGTTTATTTATTGGCAAGGATACACTTAGTGTATTAGTGCTGTTGGCAATCATGTCATTTACGTGTAATTCCTTTTCTAGAAAATCTAGAACCACCTCTCCCCCTGACTTCAGTTCTACCAGAGAGAAGAAGGCGCCACCAAGACCAGGACACAATTAACCAGATTTCTTCTGTGTACAGGAAATGTGAGGGAACAGTACTGGGATCGGCAGAACCAGTCACCTAACAACGAGAACATTCATGTGGGATGGAAACAAAAGCATGAAGACACAGATGAAGCCACAGGTCGTCTGTCTGTGACCCCTGAAAAGCTGTTAGATGTGCATTCATCTTTGAAATGCCATGAATTTGGGGGATGTTTCTGTCTTTAGCTATTAATTTTGGTTAACGGCATTCCACCTCCCATCTCCCTGCGGGTGTCCTATCGAACATCTCGTTCCCCCTGTGCACTGAAGTGGGGTGCTTCTTCCGACCGTGCATCGGGAGATTCAGGCACAGAGTGTGCGGTGAACCCAGCGTGACGGCGGTGCGGTTGCTGCGTGTCTGGGACAATCCACACATGGGGGATGCCATTTGCTCTCTGCTGTCATTTGGCTACATAACACGTATATAACCTGAATTTCCGGACAATTTGTTTTTGAAATAGGTAATGCTGCAGTTTATTTTTTCTCCTGAAACAAAAATATGCATACAATTTGAATTGCAATAAATTTAAGAAATGAATTCAATGCCTTACAGGTTTAATCTGTAGGATTGACAGCATCTGTATTATTCATTTCATCATGCTTTTAAATTGGGAGAGGTTGGGAGAGACAGGCTTAGAGTCCAAGTTCTTCAACAGCAGAAGGGTATCCTATTCAAATTACAATCCACAGACACCAAATAAAAACATGAAAAAGATTCTAAAAATATAAACATAATACGTTGATTAAAATAACCCAATCTCATATTGTATCCATATAAATTAAATGGAGAGAAGAGCAGGTGGGGTCAACAAATGAGTTTCTCATCTCATGTGCAGTAGGTATTACATTGTTCTTCTTGTCCAGGGTTAAAAAAAGAATAACGTACAGGCATCCTTTCACTTAATAGTTAGAATTTTACCTTTGAAATCACTAGAGTTTAAAAGAGCAAAAAAGGTATAGTCTAAAAAATAAATGAATAAACCATAAAAGAAGGTAATAATTCAAATTATCAGTTATGAGTACGAGTGCAAAATAAATAAACCACATTATAAAATGAACTAAGCTCAACTAAAACCAGTCTATAAGAGGAAAGCCTAAAACTATAAAGTATAGAAGAATGAAAAATAAAAGGAAGTGTTAATAAGGACATTATCAGAGTAGCACTATAGATGGCAGATCATTTAAAATTTGAAAATCTAAATTGTAAAAGAAATACTAATTTCTATTGATAAAATTTTCATATAAAATAATAAACATCTTCTCACCAAACTTTACAGGCAAATAGTATTAACAATTCATGAAGAAAAACACCTTGAAATATGAAGGAAATATAGTTTTATGTATCAATTATTTTTACGTATCAATACTTGTGAGAAACAGATAATATGACAATATACACATAGCTCTAGATTACAGAAAAAGTGAAAAAGTAATCAAATTCACTTAGCTGCAAAGGTGAAATTTGCATAGAGTAAAATGAAAAGTTTGTAGAGGTACAATTAAATGGGTTTTATTAATGCATGGGTCTGTGTAACACATACTCAAGTCAAGAGTTAGACCATTTCCATGACCTAAGAAATTTCTTTCATGCTCATCACACATCCCATAGGCAACAACTTTTCTGATTTCAGTCAACACGGATTTGCTATGTAATTTTAAAAACTGTATATGAATGGAATCATACAATATTTACTATTTTTTTTTGGGGGGGGGAGGTTTCCTGGCTGGAAACCAAAACCAGGCCGCAGCGTTGAAAGCACTGAAGTCTAGCCACTATACCACCAGGGAATCCCCTAGTATTTACTATTTTATATCCTTCTTTCGTCACAAAACATAAAGTTTGTGAGATTTATCCATGTTCACATATGTATTACAAGTTCATTCTTTTTATTACTAAGTAGTCTAACTATTACATAAATATAAGCAAATCTGTTTATCCCTTCTCCTCTTGATGGTCATTTGAGTTATTTCCAGTATTTTATTATTATGTATTAAAGCCAAAATAAACATGCTTGAACAAGTTATTTAGTGGATGTGTGTGTATGTGTTTGTGTGTGTGTGTGTGTGTGTGTGTGTGTGTGTGTAATTTTATCTTGGGTAAATATATAGGAATAAAATTATTGGATTATAGAATAGTTGTAAGCTTAACTTTTCTGACAATTGCCAAACACGATGTCAAAGTCATCATAATATAGACTAGATTCCCATTAGCAAAGCACAGTGAATATTTTCCTAAGCTGATTGGATGTTTTATCTGTCTTTTCTTTTTAAGGGGATGTTCAAGGCATATGAGTATACCTATTTTTCTCTTGGTTTATTTGTTCTTTTAATGACTTATAAAACATTATTATGCAATATGGATATATATATTACAGATATTTTCTCCTTATCTGTGACTGCTCATTTCATTCCCTCAGAAATATCTTTCGATGAGAACTAATTTCTTAATCTCATGGAATTTCGATTTATCAATTATCTTTTGAAGGTTAGTTCTTTTTTTTTTCTAAGAAATATTTGTCTACCTCCAAAGACTTGGAAATATTATCCTATATTTTTTCTGAAATCTTTGTAATTTTATATTTTATGTTCAGGTATATTATGCATATCAAATTAATTTTTGTGTATGTTATAATATCAAGGAGAGAGTTCTATACTTAAGGTATGTTTATCCAGTTTTTGTGTGTTTTCTACCAGAAAATTTATAGATTTTTATTATAAATTTGAGTCAATATTTTGAGGAAAAAATTTGTGGATATTTAGATGAAAATTGAGTGTGTGTGTGTGTGTGTGTGTGTGTGTGTCTAAAATACATAGTTACTCCAGCATCATTTGTTGAAAAAATTGTATCTTCCACATTGAAATACTTTGAGATATTTGTCAAAACCTAATTGACCATATGTGTTTACATTTATTTCTAGGCTATCTTTTTTATTTCATTAAACTAACCATCTCACCTTACACCAATAAGACTTGATTAGAGTAGTTTTATACTTAGTTAAGTTGTGTAAGTCATCCAGTTGTCTTCTTCACTTTTAACAGTTTTGGTTATTATTATTTTTAGAGGTTTTCTTTCTATATACAGCAGCAAGATGAGAACAACTAGTTGCATACAAAAAGTCCATTAAGCTATCACCTGATTTCTCAGCAAAAACTATAGGTCATAAGGGAGTGACGGGATATATTGAACATGCTAAAAGGAAAGAGCATACAACCATAAAGACTCTACTCAGCAAGGTTATCCTTCAAAGCAGTTTTGGAACTCTTTTTGGAATGGCCATTAGAGCTGTCATTGTCCTCAAAATCTGACAATTAAGTTCACAAACTTACCATGGTGCACTTACATTGGCAGCACTGTACAAACAACTTGGGTGACATAACAAGATGGCCGTTCCAGAAAAGGAGTTCCAAAGTTGCTTTGAAGGGTGGACTAGGTGCTGGCATCAGTGCACAGCTTCCCAAGGGGAGTACTTTGAAGGTGACCATAGTGATATTCAGCAATGAAGGATGGAGCACTTTTTCTAGGATGAGTTTGTGAAATTAATTGTCTGATCTCATATATATATGTGTGTGTGTGTGTGTGTGTGTGTATGAAAGAAAAGATCTCATAGATAGAGGCAAAGGCAAATATGTAATAAAGTCTGTGAATTGGTCAGTTAAAATGTTAGAATTAAGGTTAAAAGACAAAAGTAGCGAAATCAAATAAAAACACAATAGGGGATACACAAAGCAAAAAGATCTAAAATATGATGTAAAAAATGCAAAATGTGGAGGGAGAAGTAAAAGCGCAACATTTTTAGAATGTGTTCATATTAAAATACCTATAGGGTTAAATAGACCATATATATATATATATATATATATATATATATATATATATCATGATAACCACAAACCAAAAGCATACAAAAGATATGCAAAAAATAAGAAAAGGAAACTCAAACATAACATTAAGGATAACCAGGAAACCACAAGAAAAGAAACCAAGAGAAAACAAAATGAACAGAGAACTTTAGAAACAATCAATAAAATTAAGTTAGCAATGACGTCACACCTATTAGTAATTACTTAAAATGTACATGAACTAAATGCTCCACTTGTTTCCAATTGAAAGACACACACACCGGGGGTTCTCTGGGTTCCCTGATGGTGCAGTGGCTAGGCTTCCGAGCTCTCACTGCCACAGCTTGGGTTCGATTCCCGGCCAGGGAACCAACTGAAATAAACAAATAAGTACAAAGAAAAACAAAAGAAAGAAAGACACACACAGCCTGAAAGTAAAGGAGTGAAAAAAAATATTCCATACAAGTAGAAAAAAAGAAAGCTGAAGTATCAACACTCACATCAGCCCAAAAAGACCAAATAAAAGACAAAGGGCATTACATAATGATAAAGGGGTCAATCCAAGAAAAGGCTATAACATTTATAAATACTTACACACCCAATATAGGGATAGCTAAATACATTAATCAAATAATAACAGACATCTGGATAAAAATTGACAGCAGTGCAATAACAGTAGGAGACCTCAGTGCCCAATTTACCTCAATTGATAGATCATCCAGAATGAAAAATAATAAGGAAAACCTGGCTTTAAACACTATGGTAGAGTAAGTGGATTTAATATATTAACAAAACATTTCTTCCCAAACCTTCAGATAACACATTCTTTTCAAATGTACCTGGAACATTTTCCAAGATAGATTACATGTTAGGCCACAAAACATGTAATAATAAATTTAAGAAGATTGAAGTTTTATCAGGTATATTTCTATCCACAATGGTATGAAACTATAAATTAATTCCAAAAAGAAAGCTGAAAAAATTGCAAACACATGGAGTTTAAATAACATGTCACTAAACAATCAATGTTTAGTGATTGTCAAAAAAATAAATTATAGAGCAAATTTTTCAAATATATCTTGAAACAAATAAGAATGAAAACATAACTTTCCAAAAATCTATGACAATTAGGAAAACCAGTTCTAAGAGGGCAGTTCATAGTGATACAGGCCTACTTCAAGAAACAAGAAAAATCCCAAATAAAGAATCCAGCATCACACCTAATTAATCTAGAAACAAAGAAACCAAAAAAGACTAAACAAAGCCCAGCATTCATAGAAGGAAGAAAATAGTAAATGTCTGAGAAGAAATAAGCAAAATACAGAGTAAAAATAAATTAATAAAAAGATCAATGTAACTAAGAGCTGGTTCTTAGAAAAGATAAACATAAATGATAAAACTTTAGCAACACTCATCAAGAAAAAAGAGAAAAATGCAAAAAAATAAAATCATAAATTAAATAGAAGTTGCAACTGACAGCATAGAAATACATAAGATCATGAAATAATACTATGAGCAACTACATACCAACATAGTAGACAACTAGAAGAAATTGATACATTTTTAGAAACACACAACCTTCCAAGACTGAACCAGGAAGAAATAGAAGATCTGAACAAACCAATTAATAATAAAAAAAAATATCAGTAATCAAAAAAGTCCCAACAAATAAAAGTCTAAGACCATCTGTCTTCACAGATAAATTCTACTGAACATTTAGAAGAAGAATTAATACCTATTCTTTTCTAAATAACCCTCAAAATTCAAGAGGATAGAATGCTTCCAAACTTATTCTATAAATCCATCATTAAAGAGTGTATATAAAGTGTGAGCAGCTGCTGCAGTCAGTGGCTTGAAGTTCCAGAGCCCAGCATGGATTCCCCAAGATGCAGAGACATTCAGAGGTGAGGGAGCTGTGGTCAATAAGGGCAGACCCGGTGGGGAAAAGTTATGTGTGTGTGTGTGTGTGTGTGTGTGTGTGCGCGCGCGCGTGCGCGCGCGTGCACGCATGCACAAGATTCTGAACAAAATATTAGCAAATAAAATTGAACAATACCTTAAAAGGATCATACACTATGATCAAGTGTGATTTATTCCAAGAATGCAAGGATGGTTTAATATCTGCAAATCAATAAACATGCTACCCCATATTAACAAGCCAAGGATTAAAAGTATATAATCATATCAATAGGTGCAGAGAAGCATTTGACAAAATTCAACACCTATTTATTATAAAAACTGACAGCAAAGTGGGTATAGAGAGAACATTACCTCAATATAATAAAGGCAATATATGACGAACCCATAACTAACACCATACTCAATGGTGAAAAGTTGAAATTTTTCCTTAAGATCAGTAGCAAGGCAATTATGCCCACTCTCACCATTATTATTTAACAGAGTATTTAAAGTCCTAACTGCAGCAATCAGACAACAAAAGGAAATGAAAGTCATCCAAATTGGAAAGAAAGAAATATTTGTAGATGATACAATACTATATGTAGAGAAACCTAATGAGTCAGCTAAAACAAACATTAGAACTAATAAATGAATTTAGTTAAGTTGCAGAATACAAAATTTATATTCCGAAACTTACTGCATTTCTATACTATAATAATAAGCTATCAGAAGGAAAAATTAAGAAAACAATCCCATTTAAAACAGCATTAAAAAGAATAAAATATACAGGAATAAATTTAACCAAAGAGGCGAGAAAGACCTGTACTCTGAAAACTATAAGAACTAATAAAAGAAATTGAAGATAACACAAATAGATGAAGGATAGTTTCTTCAATAAATAATATTGGAAAAACATCTAGATACATGTAAAAAAATTAATATGGACCACTTTGTAACACCACATACAAAAATAATAATCCTCAAAATGGGCTAAGTACTTAAATGTAAAACTTGAAAATGTAAAACTACTAGAAGAAAACGTAAGCAGTAAACTCTCTGACACAGGTTTCATCAATTTTTTTCTTTTGCAGTATCTCCCTAGGGAAGGGCAACAACAGTATAAACAGACAAATGGGACTACATTAAACTCAAAAGCTTTTGCACAGAGAAGGAAGCCATCACCAAAATGCAAAGACAACCTAATGAATGGGATATCATATGTGCAAACTACATATCTAATAAGGGGTTAATATCCAAAATATATAAAGAACTCATACAACTCAACATAAAAAAGTATCTTATTTTAAAAATGGGAAAATAAATTGAATAAATATTTCTTCAACAAAAACATACAGATAGCCAACAGACATGAAAAGATGCTCAACATCACTAATAATCAAGGAAATTGAAATAAAAAACATAATGAACTGTAACCTCACACCTGTCAGTAAAGTTATTACCCAAAAGTCAGCATGTAAGTGTTGGGGAGGATGTGGAGAAATGGTAACATTCACGCAAAGCTTGTGGGTGTGTAAAGTAGTACAGTCATTCAGAAAAACAGTATAGGAGTTCCTACACAGTTTATTAAAAATAGAATAACCATAAAAGTAGAATTACCATAAAATTCAACAATTACACTTCATCAAAAAAACCAAAAATACTAATTCAAAAGTATATGTGCACTCCTATGTTCAATGAGGCATTCTTTACAATAGCCAATATATATAAGCACCCTATGTGTTCATCAATAAATGAACACATAAGGAATACACCCCCCACCACACACACACACACACACACACACACACACCCACGCACATGCGTGGGTGTGTGTGTGTGTGTGTGTAAATATGTATTTCCACAATAAATAAAGATGGAAATCTTGTCATTTGCAACAACATGGATGAAATTAGAGGGCATTATGTAAAATGAAGTCAGACAGAGAAAGACAAATAACCTATGATTTCACTTACATGTGGATTGAAAAACAAAAACCAAATAAACAAAACAAAACACAAAAAGACTCATTAAGTGCAGAGAACAAACTGAGGATTGCTAGAAGGTAGAGGGGTGAGGGATGGGTGAGGATGTGAAGGGGAATAATTGGCACCAACTTCAGTTACAAAATAAGTAAGTCACATGGATGTAACGTACAGCACAGGGAATATAGTCTATAAGAATAACTGTATGGTGACAGATGGTTTCTAGACATACCATGGTGATCACACCTGGAGGTATACAAATGTAGAGTCACCTGAAACTAACATACTGTTGTATGGCAACTGTACTTTAATAAAAATGTCTTTACATATTTTTGAAAGATCATCTTTTATGTTCACTCCTAACTCAGCCATTCATTGAGCTCTGTTCTATCTGGTTTCATTGTCCTTGAGCAGGAAGTATTTCCTTTAGCAATGTTTGTAGCGAAGATCTGTTGGTGACATAATCTCTCAGGGATTGCTAATGTGAAAAACGTCTTTTCCTTCTATTTATAAATTATATTTTGAGGAGTTATCTTTTTCTTTCAGCACTTTAAACGTTGATTGCATAATTCTGATGTCAATTGTTTTTTATGACACATCAGCCATGATTTGTTTTATTGTTCCCTTGGAGATTATGTGTCTGAATTTTAGCTGGTCACTTTCTCTTTGGGACATAGCTGTAGTTTGGACAGTTTTTGCCTAGGTTCAGTCCATTTATACTTCTGTCTTAGGGTTTATGTATTTCTTGGTTGTCCAAGTCAACATTTCCTACCAAATTTGAAGAAATTTTGGTCATTAATTTTTTTCAATTGCCTTTGTTCTAATGTCTAGCTTTTCTCCCTCTGGGTCTAATTTTACTCATATTATAGAAAAATATTTTTTTCCACAGTTCACTTTTCTTTTCAATATTTTTGCTCTGTTCTTCATATTAGAAAATTTCTACTGGTCTAGATTCAGATTCATAACTGTTTCTTACATAGACTCCATTGTTCTGTGAAGCCAGTGAGCAATTTAAACAAACTCTTAATTGTATTAACTGCTTTACATTTACTGAAAAACAGTGATAGTACAGGCAGTTCCCATATAGCTCACATCCAGTTTACCCTATTATTAACATCTTGCATTAGTTTATCATAATTAATAAACCCATATTGATATGATTATATTATTATTAATGAAAAAGCACACTTCATTTAGATTTCTTTAGTTTTAACCAGATTGCTTTTTTTCTACTCAACCACCCCATTCAGGATACCACATTACATGGCTGTGTCTCCTACAGATGTAACAATTTCCCAGACTTGCCCTGCTTTGGATGACCTTGAGAATTTTGACAAGCACTGGTCAGGTACATGGTAGAATGTCACTGAATCGGTATTTGTCAAACTGTTGCCTCACGATTCCAATGAGTTACATGTTTAGAGAAGAATGCAACAGATGTAAATTGGCATTCTGGTCACATCATGTCAATGGCAGATGCTATCACCACAGCTTAGAACTGTTAATGCTAATCTTGCTTATCTTGATGAGGAAGTGTTTGACAGGTTTTTCTCCTGTAAAAGAAGAAAAAAAGTCACTCTCTTCTGCTTTTCATAATGTATTTTTGGAATGATGTCACTATGTGCAGCTCCCACTTAATGAGTGAGAAGTTTTGGTCCACCTCCTTCAGAAGAGAAAATCTACACAAATCATTTCAAATTCTTCTGCATAGAAGTTTTTTTTTTTTTAATTATACCTTATGTATTCATTTGTTTGCTCATTTATTATAGCAGTTTGGACTCATGGATATGTTTTATACTTTGGGTTATGATCCCATACAACTCTCTTTTGTTGTTCAAATTGTTTCAGCTTTGATTGCTGGTGCTTTTAGTTGGCTTTGTCCCTTTGACATACCTCTTTTGAGCTAGGTCATTGTTTTCTTTGAGAACTTACTTTTTTTCTGTCACTAGAAGATGCAAGAGAGTCTAGGCTAATGGTGTCTATTTCCTGCCCAAGTCGAACCACCAGCTATTCTACAAATATCCCTGGTTCCTATTATCGAAGACTGGTATTAGAAACCAAGATTTAAGTGTTAGGTGTTCTTGTTGCTACTGGGGTGCCTTTGCTTCTAGGCCCTGTAGGCAAGGAAATATATGAGTGTATAGTAACCTGTGAATACACACTTATCTGTATATATTTCTGTTGTGGACCCTGTCTGTATTTATATAAATTACATATGGGTTCATATTGACGTCTCCAACTCTGATGCAGGACAATATGGATCATTTTTAGCCTTTTCCTTTTGCTTGTCTCAATCCTCCCATTCCCACAGGAACAAACCTGGCTTTTTCCGTCTACCATGCATTTACTTGATTGTTTAACATCAGGGTACATGTGCTTTTCTTCAGAATTGTTGACATACTTGTGTATTTCTGTAGAAAACAATTTTAGCAACTAGAGTACAGTAATTATGTGCAGTTCCTCTCTGCCTTTAGCCTTATAAACTCCATTTATTTTCAAAGACAGGTCAACACCTTTTCACCTCTCCCCCCATTTGTAATGCAGTTAGAGTCTGGTAATGTTATGCATTCCAACATGGAATTTCTCTTAATATTTAAAAATTTCATACAATAAGGTTTATTCTTTGTTGTGCAGAGTTTTATAAACTTTGTCAAATGCAGAATGTAATGTGCCCACCATTACAGTAGCATACAGAATAGTTTCAGTGCCCTAACAAGTCTCCTATGTTTTACCTGTTCAACCTTTGGAACTCCTGACAACCACTCATCTCTACATCATCTCTATAGGACTTCCTCTTCTAGGTCATTTCAACGTCATCATACAGTTTGTAGCTTTTTCTGATTGGCCTCTTTCACTTAGTAACATGTACTTAAGATTTATCTATGCTTTATGTGACCGGTTAGCTCATGTATTTTCATCATTAATATTTTATTAAATAGATGTGCCACAACTTAATGATTCATTCTATTGAAAGACATATAAATTCCTATCAGTTTTGGCAATTATTTAAGGCGCTGCTTCTAAACATGAGTATGCTGATTTTTGAGTGAATGTAGAATTCTAGGTTAGTAGTTTATTTTCTTTCAGTGCTTTAAATATTTCACTCCATCTTGCTTGCATGGTTTCTTACAAGAAGTTTGCTATAATTTTTATCTTTGTTCCTCCATAGGTACAGGGGATCTCCCGCTCCGCTCCAGCTTCTTTCCAAAATTTTTATGTTTGTTTCCTGCAATTTGAATATCACTTACCTAAATGGCCATGTGTGTGTGCGCGCGCGCGTGTGTGTGTGTGTGTGTGTGTGTTACTTACACTGGTTGATGTTCTCTGAGCTATTTTACTTCCATTTTGTCATGCCCTGTGTTTTCTTGATTCTTATTGTGGTGTTTGTGTGAAATGCGTAACTATTGCATAATATCAGACACAAGAATTGAGGCAAATGTGCTTTTGCTGTGTATTTATGTTACACTGGCTAGGAGTTGGGTGTTTTGTTTTGTTTTGTTTTGTTTCATTTTTATTCTAGATAAAAGTGTCAATGGCTTCACACTCCTCTATTACACGTGTATCTGCCCCAACTCCTGACTTTGATCTTTCCTAGGTACTCCTCCTGTGAGAGAATCTGTGTCTTTCAGGACTTTCATTTTTAACCCACTCATTATATTAGAGCTTTGTCTTTGTGGTGATAAAATGTAGAGGAGAGAAGCACACCATATTCTTCTGGTTAAATCTCAGCATTCAGTTTCCTGGTTCCTATGGTGTGACCTTCACAGGTGCCCCGGCTCTCCCCATTTCCTTACCAACCCACCTCCTGCTCTCTTCCCCTGAAGAGAACGGATTTCCACATCTATGTCTTCAAATCCCTGGGCCCTGATAATTACACCTATTTTTGTCAGGTGAGATAAGAAGCCTATAGCCAGAATGGGAGTAATGCCCTTCTCTCACCTAGGACAAGTGGTCCTGGAATATTCCTTTCCCCTGGAGCATAGGTCTTTATTATAGAAAAGGCTCTGTGTTTTTCACAATGATCACTCTTCCCCTACAGCAGAAGGATCTGTCTTAGCCCTTCACCATGAGAACCTCCCAGGTATTTTGAAGGTAAAATTCATGAAAGTATCCTCACCCCAGGATTTCAGGCCTCAGGGATTGTTCCCTGTAGTGCGAGTCCACACTGATCCTCCAGAAATTCATGACAATTAACATTTCTGTGTTTTTACCAGTTCCAGGTTCTATGCCTTCTGCTTTAGGTTAGCATATCACAGGTTTACCTCTCTCTGGATGAACCTATCTTTCCAGATTTCTGGGTGGTATCTTAACCTCCAACCATTGTTCTTTGCTGGGCCCTATAATATTTACTGATCTTCAGTTTTGCCATTTCTTTCTTGTTCTACATGCTTGTTACATGCAGGAGTTGACCCTGACCCTATACTGATTGATGTTTTGAAGTTCAGATATTTATTTTCAGTTCTAGCTTATATTTATTGTATTGTTTTAATTTCTTACTGAAATTTCCTTTCTCCTTAGTCATTACAGTCAAGCTTTTTAGTTCAGTCTTTGAATATATTAATATTTATAGTTGAGTAAGTCCTGGTTTCCAAATTTCAACATTTGTGTTACATTTAGGTGTGTCACTGTTCACTGTTTTCTATTCTTAGTTAAAAATCATATTTTTCTGCATCTTTATGTGACTTTTTTCATTTTACTTTATGGTAGACATTGTGAATAATAAGGCATGGGGAGTATGTCCTATGTCATCTTCCTTTAAATAGCATTGAGTTTTGTTCTGGAAGGCAAATAACTTGCTGGGTGTTTATTCTTAACCTGTTGGTCTGCTTTTATTCTTTTGTGGTGTGGTTTTATTTAGTAGATCAACAAAATATAGTCACATGATTATTCAGATAAATTACAAAAGGGCGTTTTATGATAATTCTGGAATAAAAATAAATGCAGATACCAGCATTTTTTCTACCCTATTGAAATGACTCAAAGGTAAGAGGAGAAAAACAAAAGCATTTCCAAGAGAAGCAGAAATTAGATAAAATTTGCATGCTGGATCGTGCATACATTGATGCTGGAACTATAAAATGAGACAGTCACTTTGGAAAACTATTTGGCAGCTCTTTAAAATAACTAAATAATTAATTACCATGCAACTTCAAAATTGTATTCCTGGAACTGATTACAGATAAATAAAAATTATTGTTCACACAAGAATCTGTACATAAATTTTCAAAGCTACTTTATTTATATTAGCAGCAAAACCTGGAAACCCTGATGAGGTACATAAACAGGTAAATGGTTAAACAACTGATGGTAGGTCCACACCACGGACAGTGTGCATTTCATAATAAGGATGCGTATAACAACCTGGATGGGTCAGCAGAGCATCATGCTGAATCTAAGGAGCCAATCCCACAGGCCGGATGATTCCATTCAGATAACATTTGCGAAATGGCCAAGTTGCAGAAATAGAGAACAGATTGGTAGTAGCAGGAGTTAAGAGGTGGGTGAGTGAAGGGGAAATGGGTGTGGCTACAAGAGTAGCTCAGGAATCCTGATGGTGATAAAAATGTTCTCTGTCTTCATTGTATCGATCTCAATATCCTGCTTGTGGTTTTATGTTACAGTTTTGCAAGGTCTTACCATTGGGGAGAAGACTATGTGGGATTTCTCTGCACTATTTCTTCAATTTAATAACTTACATGAAATGTATTAAATCCATAATTAGTCTAAATACAAAGTTTAACTACAATAAATTAATATTAAAATTATTTTGCCTATCAAATCGCAATGAAAAATATATGATAATAGCCATGTTTTCATGACTGTTGAGTAGTAAACTGCCTCATTAGTTACTGTAGGGACAAATTAGAACATCTAGAGAAAACTTTGGGAATATGCACCCTGAACATTTAGATTCAAATGTACTATTTGAGACAATTTCCTTTAAAAAAAATAATCAAAGAAAACACTAAGATTCATGTTGGACAATATTAGTGAATCATGTATTTGGAAAAATTGGTAATAAAATAAATGTCAGTGGCAGAGATTAGCTAAAGAGAGCCCATTCAAATACTAGAATAATAAAAAATGAATAAATTTATAAACAAAATAATAATATAAAATAAATAAAATCTATTTAAAATAGCACCTAACGATGCAAGCTATAAATCTGTTCATATGTTATAAGAATGTCAATAAATACACAGAAACATAAATTCCTATGATAGTTTATCAATACCTACCTCAGGGAATCATTGTGTCTGTTAAATGAGATAATGTGTGGAAAGAATTTAATATGTAAGATGTTCTAAGACTCTTTAAACATTAGCTCTTTTTATTATTAAAAACAACATCTAAAAGAAATACAATGCATTCGATAGCATAAACTGAACAGTAAAATTAGTATTTTTCAAGTGTGTTTACAAAATGAGTCATTTTATAATCAAATTAGAAATTAGTTTAAGGTAAAATTATAAACAGGATTATGCAGCACAGTAGAGTTTATTAACATAAAAGGAACATAAAACGCTTTTATTGTATTGGTTAGCAAATAAATAGAGCTTCCAGCATGTTTTGTTTTGTTTTGCTTTTTTTTCAGAAATTGAATTTTTACAAATATTACTTTAAAATACCAATACCAAATTCTTTAAACAAAAACCATATTTCTCTCAATGTACAACATTGTGTGAAAGCATATACTTTTTATCCAAAACATTTGCTTCTGTTTTTCTATGTTCTAAGTTAATTGAGAAGTAAATTTTTTCTCCTAAATCATTTCAATAAGTGATTCGGAGGCTTCATTACAGAATAAATGCACTGTTGTTTTAAATGTTCTGAAGCGCAATTTCCTCATTTTGTTCTATTACTGAGCAAATAATAGAGAACAGGTTTACATTTTCATCTTTACTATGATCAGAGTTAAAATATTAGCATAAGTATTGGACTAGCTCATTAGAAAAAATTTCACCAATCAAGTTCAATAAGCATTTTTCTTTTGTCATTTAGCTACTAATTTTTTTCTTTTGTTAAGAGTACTTTGAACTTAAATCACTTTATAGTATTTTGCATTGTACATAAAAATCTAACTTTTAAAAAACATTTTTAAAATTTTGAGGCCGTGCCAGAAATTTCTCAGCGCTCAGAGTCTCACCGTCTCACACGTGTCACACAGGTAGCTGTCTCAGGCAATGACATCTGTGCCGTGGAGCCACCAACATCCATCAATGAGAATGAAAGCATGAGGAAAGTTTGCTCACAGAAGGTGGGTACCAAATTCATCTAAATTTTACTGTGTTCTGAAGCATGTATTTGGTCCTTAAGAACCTTGCCAACCCACTGTCGTGACCAATTTTGTTGAAGGCTGAACGGTGCCACTCCTAGCCTGGTACCTACAGGGAAGAGCACTGATGCATAAAAAATACAGACGTCACCGCACCCCAATAAAAATGTGCTTCCTGTTGCGCCTCCTCCTGGAGATTCAGAGGACTTCACGTTTATTTGGAGATCACACCATCGTCTCCCTTTGGAAACACCCTATTTCACATCCTCTAAGTTGTTTAAGAAGAAAAACAGTGGAAGTAGTGACGGGGCGGCTGAAGACAATCCGGTTATGTTTTTGTTTCACCTCAAGACAGAAGTTTGGCCACTGATGTCAGCCTCCTGAATGTCACTGTGTGTGTGTCTGCATCTACCTTTGGCGCACAAGGACAGGTGAGGGCCAGAGCGCGCAGCAGGCTGTGTTGGCACCAGAGGACCCTTTCTGGTGGGGACACAGAGTAATGTGTTTCCTGAGCCAGGATGTTGGCACGCTTGTGGTTACGTGCCTGATGACGAAGCACAGGAATGCTGTGCACTCAGCCTCCTCAAGTTTGAGCATCCATGTCGGTGCCCCTCAGCTGGTGGCCCTTGTGCCCCATGGGGACCCCCTGGCAATACTTGCAGACATCTTTGATTGTCACGACTGAGGTGGATTGTGATACTGGCATCTAGAGGGTAGAGGCCAGGGATGCTGTTAATCGTCTTACAAGGCATAGGACAGGCCCCCACAACAAGGAAGGGTCTGGTCCAAAATGTCACTGGTGCTGCGGTTGCAAACCCTAGATCTGTGCAAATGCAAACCCGCTTGGAGGAGCCAGTGTTGTCTTGACAAACCAACAGCGTGCAAGTATTTCTCACCCAACCCTTCAAATCTGCCGTTCCAAGGAAACACAGAGAAAGAGCAAGTATTCAATTACTTACGAGTGTATCACCAAGTTTCCTTTAACACCATCACCATACACACACACAGACACACACACACACACGCGCACATGCACACACACACGCACACGCACACACACGCGCGCACATGCACACACACATGCACACACACACGCGCACATGCACACACGCGCACATGCACACACGCGCACATGCACACACACACACACACGCACACACACAAGCGCACATGCACACACACACACACACACAGAGCCATCATTAGTAATGGTAACCATGGGTTCTCTAGTGATTCTTCAGAAAGCAACATATTTTGCATTTTATTATTAATTACTAATAAGAACTAATAACCATTTAGTAGTTACTACTAATAAATCACCATTTATTAATTATTAAAATATTTTAACTTATTTTGATTTATATTTTGCAAAAGAACTTGGTATACTTTTGTGCCATTTACTAATATTGTCTATTTGCATGTATGTTCTTTTATACGTTTTTTTTCTTTTGCCTAACATACTGGCTTTTCCCTAAGTGTGCAATCTGGTACATTGGATTTTCTCTTAGTTCTAGGGGAAGATAATGTTTTCCAAAGGCATTTCACAGCATAGCATTTTCCAAAGCTTCTCTAGTTCTGTACAGCAGCTCCCAAGTACACGGCCCTTGCTCTTATACCATGTGAACTTGAACCTGTGAACTGTCCCTGCTGTGTGGTTTACACAACAAAGTCTGCTCATGCTTCCCAACAGCTTGCTGGTTTAGTGCACGATCTCCTCCTCGGAGCCCCGTTTCTTCCGCCCTTGTCCATGCTGCCCGCTGCCCAACACTTTTTAAGTAACGTTTTAGGTGGATCGATCTTGCAGCCAGATGACCAGGAATCAGGTGTTCCTCACGTGGAGGTATCTAGTACCTTCCCCAGGATTATATAAGATGGGCTCAAAAAGGCAGCACCTGGGTGAGAGACATGGCAGGTAGAAGGTGTGTTATCCTGGTTGAATGTGACACTGAAAGCAGGTCGCTGTGACACTTCAAGAAGAGACTGCCCAATGGACTGCCCTTATCCCATTACTGATGCAGCCCTAGATCATGAAATGTAAGGCAGGTGTATTGATCTCATTGAGAATAAATGTCACCTTTGCTGGTATGAGCATGCCAAACAAGCATCAGGACACTGTTACCACCTCAATAAGCAAAATGCATCCTTCTCATTCGGAGGGCGGACAGCTGAACCCCCTGAGAAGCAGAGGCATGGTACACATAGCTGGGTCTCTCTTGGGGGCAACTGTGATGGTTCAGGCTCTTAGAAGCCATGCGAGGATGGTCTGTCTGTATCCTAAGAACCCCTCCTTTGCCTAAAAAAGAATCTGTGTAAGATACACACATTTCTTAAAGGGGCAAAGGCCTGCGCCCCCCACCTCTCCAGCCCTCTTGATAACCAGTCTTCTAGGGAAGGCATCTAACCTGAAATTACATCCACCCCTGCGATCTCCCCACCCGTGAAGTTCCAGAAGTGCATGCTCTTTCACTAGCAGATTTGTAATGGATGAACAAGGGGGCAAAGAAGACACCAGTGTGACTGGAAAGAGGTTGACATTCTTTAAAAACGGCCGTGCGCTGGGATGAGGGGCGCGAGGCCCGTGGGCCTGGAGTCAAGCCTGCTCTGGTCAGATCGGGACGGCTCACAGATCCGGGGGTCTAATCTGATTGCCGCCCATCACCTTTGCATGCTGTGTTTTCTTCAGAGCCCCTTCTCCCGGTTCCAGCCTGTGACAGTGTGATAAGACACTAGAAATTTAGTCATCATGGCTGCAGTAAAGACGCTCAGCAAAGGGATTATGATATCCCATAACCCTTGCATTAGCCACGGGCCCGGGCAGCTCAGCTGTGATTACAGAACTCCACGCCGCCGTGCTTTGCCCCCCTCGGCCTGCTGGCTGATTGGGTTTATTTATATATTCATGTTGCAAAAAGAACGCTTTGAAAGATAAGCCCGAGATGCTCATCCTCACCATCAGCCCCTCAGTCTCGGACACAGCACTCTACAGTTGGGCCCACTTCTCACCAAGAGGGCCAGACACGGCCACCGGCGTCACTGAGAGCGCCCACGCGCTTCCCGTCGTCACTGGGAAACACGGGCCGCGCAAGCGGAACCAGTCGGCAGGGGACACAGCGGGCGCCCAGGGGAGCGGTGACGCCCCAGGCACAGACCGAGCCCCGGTGGCAAAGCAGACGTGGTTCCTCCCGTCACCGTGCACACAGAAGCAGCTTGTTTGGGTTTTTTGTCATTGTTTATTTCTTTGTTTGTTCTGCAAAGAGGACATTGCTGACATTGATGGCACATTCCACGTGGGGCAGTGCAGCAAGGGAAGCGGGACAGGACGGGGACATGCATCCCACGGCGCCTCCATGTAGGACGTCTCCTCCAGCTGAAACGTTTCCTTCGCCGAGCTCCCGCTTGGATCCTAGCAGCTGAAAGCAGATAAGGAGGTACTACGGATTACAATTTCACAGCAAATATACTTCATTGCCTCTTCAGGGACAATTAAAAAATCGGTAGAAAAGACTAGACTTTGTTTATCGAGAGGAAATGTAATGTAATAGACACAGGACGTGCCCGGAGAATAGAAGATAAAATGCACATGCCGTTACATATTGCCAAAACGATGTTGTTCGTGACTTTCGGGTAGAGCCACGGATCTATAATAAATAAGCAAATCATAGTCTTAACTGTCAATTGTAAACTGAGAGAAAGCCACATTGACTGAAAGTCTCAACTTACCGTCACGTGTAGGAGAGCCTAGAGGTCAGGTCTTCATCTAAGGACGCCAGCCTTGAGCACCACCGTAAATGGACGCGATTATGTCTTCTTCAGAAGGTCACGGTGAGGACAGTATTAAGTGACATAATGCAGGTCGAGCACTCGTAACATCGTGGGTGCTCCCTAATGCTAAGGTCACCAAAATGCCACCATGATGGCTCATCTAGGGTGAAGTGAACACGATCCAGGAAAATAATGGGGCTCTGGACCTATTAGACCAACTCTGAAATGGGCTTGATGCAGTGCTGACACTGGCCTCTCTCTCTCTCTCTCTCCCCCACCCCGCCCCGCCCGCCTCCGCCTTTGCTCCTTCCCTCCCTCCCCCTCCCTCTCTCCTTCTCTCCCTCCCTCCCTCCCCCCTCATACAAATCAGATAATACCCTCGTTGGCTGTTCATATCTCTCAGCTCCAGGGATGCTAGATTCTATTAGCATCTGCCCTGACCTAGAAGCCACCATGCCTTGCTGCCCACCTTGTCACTGATGGTTCAGCTCAGCTATTGGGGAATTCTATCGCCCCCATTGGTACTTGGGATTTGCATTTCACGTCAGCATCTTTTGAGGACAGCGCGGACTTCTGGATGAAAGCCACCACCTAGCTTCTCCAACACAGGCGTTGCCTAGGTGAGGACAGCCCTCCGGCAGGGATCCTGGATTTGCTCCCGTTTGAGAACCCATCTCCCAGTCCTACATTCCTGAACCTTCTGTCCTCTGCCTCAACAGCCTGAAAGTCTTAGTGGCTTCCTTAGCTGCTCAGACACAAGTCAAAGGTCCCCCTCCCCAACCCTATGCCCCCATCCCTCCACCCCCTGACCCCACCCACCAGGACCACAAAGGCCAGGAACTGTGTTTGGCCCAGGAAGAAACTCAGGTGCCTCTACGTGGCTGTGCTCTGCTATGGCCCCCTTGAAATGCTTTATATTTTTAACAAAGTGCTGTGTATTTTTACTTTGGTCCCTGTAAGTTTTAACTGGTCCTGGACACAGTGATGGCTGCAGAAACTTGGAAGTATTTCGCTGATGGGATGCATCCCTCCCATATTGACCACCAGGACCTACATATACACCTTGAAAGCCACAGAGAGCAGATAGGGCCACAAATACATACAGGTGAACCATGAGCCTGTCTATGATGGGAGGAACCCTGGGCATGAGCTACATCTCCATGGAGAGTGTGCACGGGGAAGGCGGTGGACAGGAGGACAACAGGGACACAGTGTACACGTGGAGGACAGGGCCACGGGGGCCATGGGGGTGAGCATTTCACAAAGACGGGATGAGAAAAGGCACGACACAGAGGTACAGATTGGGTAATAAGATAAAGACTCAACTGTGACCTTCACATTGGAGATAGAGAAGGCCATACCCTCAGCTGGAGCCACTGCAGTTGCAAAATGGGCTCAGTGGAGTTCAGGAATGAACTGAGCTGGGCGAGGGGGACAGTTACCCTGAATGTATCCTGGAAGCGGGGGCTACCACAGGAAGAGGTGATGAAGGAGCCATTGGCTAGAAGGTAGCACTTGAGACAAGGGGACATTTTGAAAATGGAGGAAATTTTAGTGTGTGCTGAGACTGGGGGGGAAAGCCAATGTCGTGTGCATGTATGTGTGTGCTTGTGTGTGTGCGTGTGTGTGTTTGCTTGTGGGTGTGGGTGCACATGTGTGCATGTGCACGTGTGTGCATGTGTGCGTGTGTGTGCGCATGTGTGTGTGTGGGCACGTGTGTGCATGAGGGCATGCATGTGTGTGCTTGTGTGTGTGTGCGCGTGTGTATGCTTGTGGGTGTGTGTGCACATGTGTGCATGTGTGTGCTTGTGTGTGCATGCATGTATGTGTACCTGTGCGTGCATGTGCGTGTCAGATCGTCCCATAGGTATGATTTTTTTACATTTTAAGTGCTCTAAATTGACCACCCTCTTCTGCCAAAGAACATTTTAATTTTAACAAAACTTCTGACTTTTCGCAGACATTTTCCTTTGCAGAATTCCTCCTTTCATAAACATTGACATTTTTTTCCTTCCTTAAGGCAAAAACTCAAATGACAAAGCAAAACATAAGCCTCCCAAATGCAGTAAATGACTAAATTTATCAATGTACACTTAGTTTATGTGAAGAATTAAGTTAAACCTTAATTGGTGTGTTTTGTTTATTTTTCTGGGTTTATTTGCCTCCATCCAGGGGAAATTTATCACAGAACAAAGAATGATATCTCCAGAGCTGTACGCAGTTGAAACTAGTTCTTGGTGAAACCCACAGACGGAGCAAATTGGGACTCTATTATTCTCTGTAGGGTCTAGGTCTAAATCTGAGAATTCAGATTTAAGGTCATTTTCTGGTTTTGTATTTTGTTTAAAAAAATCCTGAACTTTCAAGCTGTCACAATGAGGGTGTGAGAAAGAAAGGAGAAGCAGGCTGGTTGGGAGTTGGTGGGTGGTGGAGCGGGGAGTCTCCCTTCTGCTATCAGAAAAAACAGGGATGGCATCAGGGCATTGTGAGGTGGGTTGTAGAAGACCGTCATGCTAGTGAGAAAGAATGAGTTAACTCTGCCCGAGGGTCGGTGCACGGGCTAAGTGGCTTCCAACTACATCCAACCGCAACCACGCGTCGTGTCCAGACTCTCCAGGCACGCACGTTTATGTTCACGCATCATAGATACATACAAACAATGGGTCCGAGGTCTGACTTAAATGACTGGCGTTCCACAGTGCCGTGATGAACTTTTTTAATCACACAGTCAGGGTTTTAAGGAACAAGGCTTCCATTGCTGAAAGAATAAGACGTTCAGTCTCAGCCTAGTGAAATATTGATAAGGTTCTGATTTGCAATGATTTTCTGTCTTTGCCGATTTTCTCCGTCTGTAGTCAGTTCACATATTCCTGTGATTTGCACACATCCAAAGTCAGATGAAATTAGGCCAGAGCTATTTCACTGGTGCCCACCACGACAGCAGTGTCCCCAGATATAGGAATTTGCCATTACATTGCTTCTTTATTTGGTCCATCATAAATATTTCATTCAGCCCTAAACGAGGCAGCTACTCGGTGATGACACATAGAGCGACGATTGCTTGCAGCTCATCCAGAACATACTAACTTGCAAACTGTAAAATATGAAGTTTGGACATTCAGATGATCAAATTTAAGAAAAGGAGTTATCTGTGCTTACTTTCGTAAATTCAATATTAAGTAAAACTATATAAAATTGCCAATATTTGGCCATTGTTGACATAAAAGGGCAATTTCTTATAGTCCAACATAAACAGTATTTCTTATGCATGTGAGTATGGAAGTGGTGAAAAAGGTTGTAACGGAGCTTATAGTTTTAATGGAACAAATAAGAACGCATAACTTACTGGAGGACTTTAATTGAGATCACTTGCTTTAATGACATTTTGTGCATTTGATATTGAAACTACATTTTTTTCATAGGAAGGGAGTGTAGGGGGGCGGTGACCCACAGGAAAGCCTTGTACCCACACTTAGAAACTGTAAGACCGAGGAGCCACGTGATTCCCAATGGAAAGACGGCCTGGAACTCTGGCGGAAATGTTCGCTGCATTAAGTCAAATGTGTGCATCTGCGTGAAGGTTTTGGTTATTTAGTGACATGTTTTGGAAATGTCACAAAAATACTAATGCAAATATTTATACTTCTAATAATCACATCCAACAGTTTTTAAGCACAAAATAGGATGTGTGCCCTTGTCATAAGTATTCATTTGTTATGCAGCACAGTGAATGTGACAATTACTGTTTTCATCACCATGTTACAACCACGGCACATCCACACTGAGAAGCCATGTGAGTGCCAAAATCACTCTTTAGTGCCCTAGCATGGCAACATGTGGGGGTTAAACTCTGTGTGCGTGTGTGTGTGTGTGTAACTCCAGGTATTTTGAAATAGTGTTTATTGTGCTATCACGTGTGTGGAGGGTTCTCACTTGTATCTCATTTGCAAATTGCCGAGGTCCTGTTCACACATGGGGACATAAATTAGCCCGGGGAGAGACCACTGTCAGACGGCGGAGAAGGGCCCTGAGAAGAATCTTCCGGTCTACAACCTGATGCATGAAGGAGAGACCCAAGGGCTTGGACGTCCAGTGCAGGGGCTGAGTGCCCTTGTCCCCCAGGCCCTGGGAGGGGACCGGTCAGGCCATGGCCACAGCTCCCAGTGCGGACGCTAGCTGGCCAGGAGATAGCACATCCTGGGTCTCTGACCCCGTCACACAGCGTCACACTGCATTGAGATGACCGCGCCCCACTGCCTCACGCAGCCCCTGGGTGTTGGCTCAGATGAGAAAAGCGAAGAACGTGAACTGATGGGAAAGTAGGAAGCCAGTGCGGGGAGGGACCGATCCGGCCCCCCAGGCCCCAGGGATGAGTGAGTGAGTGGGGAGCCATCCCAGCAGCTGGTCAGCACATCGCCAGGGCCCCGTCGTGAATCCCCTGCACCAGGGACAAGCACTTGTAAGTTCTCTCATGTCTTCTTGGCAATTTGGCCATGGTCTTCGGCGAAGGCCCTAATTACTGCATTTGCACGTTAGTGGAACTTGGGCATGACATCGCCAAGGCAACTGAGCTCTGATATTGTGTCAGGCAGACACATGGACCCCACGTGACAGGGCGGGATAGTAATCATGGTCACCTGCATCCATTTCCATTGCTTTTCTTCATCCTGACCACAGTTGTTTTTCTCAGGAAGCTGGCCACGTGGTGGGGTTGGGCCCTGCAAACAGCTATGCCCACCACGGCCAAGTGTGCATAAAGCCACCTCCCAGCCTGGACCCACGGCCGCTTGAAGACAGCCCATTCTGCTTTGTCTGCATCGCTGAGCTTCAGTGTTTTGTAGGTGAGTTGACTTGAATTTTAAGAGCACTCAGTGCAACCCGGTAACAGTTTTGCCTCGGTGGTGGCAGACACAGCTGTCAGTCACGTGCTGGGATAACGGAGGAGCAGCCCCATTCCTGCGAACCACTTCCGGTTCTCATGATCTACTCAGTGATCTGCAAGATGTGGAGGGCTGTGACCAACGATGTCCTTGTTGTTTGGTTTGGTTTGGTTTGGCACTTACATCATATCACGTAAAAGCATATAAAATATTAACAGCCCAGGCCTGTACGTCTCCTGCACAAAATCTGTCCTCAGTTTGGTTTGTAGCCATCAGTACAGCCAACAGGAGCCCACTTTGCACAGAAGGGGCAGGCATTTCCCCAGTCGCCCCTGGATGCCCGGCGCCCACCTGCTCTGTTTCCACGGCCATTGTAGGGTCACATGCCTGAACCCCAACAGTAGTCAGGTTAGCACTCCATGAAACTATCAATTTGGAGAAAATAAGCCCTCATTTGGGTTCCTAAGTTTTAAATAACACATTACCATTGGCTACATCAAGTTTGCATTTCTAATGTTATTTTATGCATGTGACAATAGATGTTGCACTCCGCTCGGGGGAGGAGAGCGAGTGGATGAGAAATGTAAGTCTGCTTAAAATGTAGGAATTTATTAGAGCTGTCAGTCAGCGCTGACAAGAGAGTTAAATTATTTCCGAAGATATCTGAGATATCTGTGGACGCTCCGTTGTCTGCAGGTTCTGAAGTTTCAGAATTCTGTCTCCAAAAGCTCCTCACAATATCGTCCCCACATTTTAAGGGTCTAAAAACAAAGCTTGACTTTCAACGTGCTGTGAATTTAATCCGCCGCCAGGCTCCAAGCGGAGGGCGAGCTACTGAGAACCACGCTGGACGCCCCGAGCAGAGCCCACCCCCACCTCCACATGGTCCCAGCAGCCCCCACGCCATCCACACCTTGCCCCTCCCCTGCACCCCTGCAAAGGCAGGGGCCACCGTCCTGCAGACTCGTCTGCTGCCTTCCGGTCAGGATTGATTGTGGGATTGTTTCTGATAATTATTTGATCTTTGACTGGATTGTAAAATGCAAACACAGAAACTTTAATAAAAAAATGTGTTCTATACCATCTTGAGGAAGCTACTACTCAGAGTCCATACTCTACGATAAAGACTCAAGGATAATTTTTCTCTTGCTCTCAAAGCCACCCTAAAAAGGCAAAAATGTAATGATGCAACATTTTAAAAGCAAAGCAGCTCATTTGTATGTACTCGTATGTGTGGTTTGTGATAAAGTTATTTTTATGAGAAGACCTCCGTGTTTTGTTGGTCCTGTTTCCCCATACCATGAACTTTTGCTTTGTAAAGTCATTGTAAGACATCAGTTGATAGGTTAAAAACGCCACTTTCGCATATGTACATTCGTGTCATATTTGACAGTGAAAGCACAATTTGAGGCTGCTCATTCAAAATTCGAGCCCCACTCTGGCTAAGGCACCAGCCCGGGACATCTACTCATCAGGAAGTGACATTTCAATGAAGTTGAGCATTGTGACCAGTGCCTGGGGTGCACTGACTTCAGAGTGGCTGCCTTCTCAGCCCTCTGTGGCCATCGCCTTTGCCATGGGACATGGCTGCCCTTTCATTAAAAGGGGAGGTCTGAGCTTTGAGTCACACGGATCCTGTGACATGCTTTGGCCAATAGAAAGCGGGGGACATGATGCTGTGTCAGTTCTGAGCCACAAACAGCTGTGCACACTCGCCCTCTTTCCTGGAGCCCACGTGCCCTGACACAAGAACAAGCCCGGCCTAACCTGCTGGGATAAGAGAGTTCTGGAGAGCAGCCCACCATGCCAGCCTCCCTGTTGGACCGCCTGCTCGGGCCACCCCCCAGCCAACCCGCAGTGATTACAGACTCACGTGGGCAATGATGAATTCTTAAAGCCCCCGGGTTTGGGGATGTTTGTTATACCACAGCTAACTGATACCTCATGTCCAGTGTCGTCATAATTACAATTCACTGAGATCTACTGGATGTTTTTTCAGACATTCACAGTTTTGAGTCCTATGAAAACCCTTACAGGGAGATAACACCATCCCCATTTTAAACATGGAGAGACTGAGGTTAAGAAATTTTGTCGATGGTTGCACTGGGATCTGCATTACTGCTGTTTTAGCGACACGATTTCCTCTGTTCACCAAGTGTCACTGGCCCTCGAAGGACTGAGTTTCACCTTATTACTTCAGCAGAGATGTCCGATGGGGGCACCACCCCTCCGTCTGCTCTTCACGGCAGCCCCTCGGCGGGGGTGGGCGGGGCTGCGGATTGCTGCCCCTCTCGGTGCCAGGTGGCTCTTAGCTCCCCTGTCCTCTCAGTTGCTGCAGGCAGACCCAGACATGAAACCAGCAGCTGAGAGAGGTCTCTCCTCCCACCCCGTCAGAGCCCTCCAGGAGACGAGCTGGCTAACGTCATGCAGGTTCAGGACTGGCCCTACTTAGCACACAGCATTGACCTTTCCGTGTCCTCTGTGGGGCCCATCATTTTGTGGGTGCAGGCAGTGGGCCAGGAGAAGTGGCATCATTGCACGATTTCCTACAGCTAGTAGGTGACCGCTCTGGGAATGGGTTCCCAACATCCCTTTTCTCCCTGACATCAGGAATTTCCTGAAGGAAAATGTGGATAAGTGTCTCTTTGTACATTTCTTTTTTGGGGGGTAGCTCCCTGGCTGGGAATCGAACCCAGGCCGCAGCGTTGAGGGCGCTGATGCCTCACCACTGCACGACCAGGGAACCCCCTCTTTGGACATTTCTCAAAGAGCATGTGGTAGGTCTCTCTTTGACATTGAGGCAGGGCGTTAGACGTGGCTGTGATGTGAAACGCACGTAGACACGCACACGCACACGCACACGCACGCGCCCACACATGCACGCACACGCACACGCACGCACGCACACGCACACGCATGCGCCCACACACGCACTCCCAGAGGACACAGCTTGGACACAAGAGTCTCCTGCTTAATGTTTAGATAAAAAACGTGTCTTTAGGTCTGTATGCATCCCTGTGGCTACACTGTCCTTGGCAATTTCGAGATAAAATTTGTTCTAAAAAATGAAGTTTTCAAAAACCACGACTTGTCTCAAGACAGAACATCAGCCGCCGTTCTCAGGACGGTCTGGGGGCAACATGGCAGCTTCATCGGCACGAATTGTGTAAGTTGGAAGAGTCATACCCGTGTCTCGTTTTCAGTTCGATATTTTCCTGTTCTATCAGTTTTTAACCTAAAAAGGCTCGCACAGGAAAACATCGCGTGACTCACGAGGCCCCCGGTGTGAAAATAAAGACGTCTTTTCCAAACCTCACGCCATGTCTCCACGTTGCGGTGGGGAGTTTGGGTCCCTAGCAGAACCTCCTATCATCGCATTCGCTCAAGAGCAGCGCTAATGGTCTGAATCCAGAATTTACTTTGAAGTGAGAGGAACAAATTGGCTTAATACTCAGCCATTTGTTGCCAAACGAATTGACAGAACTTTGAGGCCTGCGAGGATCACGCATTGTTTACCAAGGGTGATTGTTTGAGGAAAGGCACAGCCGATTTTCAGGCTGTTGCATCATGCCTGTTGGACCAGGGACGGTTAGGAAGAGCCAGGGGTGAGCACGGCTCCTCCATGAAATGCTGTGGGGGGGGGGGGGGCGGGGAAGGTAGGACTTGCTCCCCTGAACCCCAGTTCCTCACTCTTCACCTCCTTTTGTCAGGAGATGGCATGCTTGTGCCCACGTTCACTGGCACCCTCACCTTCAAGCTGGTCTTTATGAAACTTAATAGATGGCTCATTTTTGCTAAGATGCCACACTCTTACCCCAGGGATATTTGCGTGTTGAGAACTGTCAGAATTTTAAGCAAAGACGTGCAGTTCAGATGACAGCCCAAGACCGAGGGGTGGAAGAGGGGGCGTCCTGACCCATGGGCATCTTGGCATCTCCAGGAACAGAGGTGTCATCTGCAGAAGGGTGCACCTGCCAAAAGTGACACTTGCTTTGGTTTTATAGCTTTTGCCATCAAGGTGGAGTGAATTTCTCCAATCGCAATCTCTACACAAAATTCCTTTTGCTGTTAACTTTCCAATTTTCAGTTTCTCTCTCCTTTGCTCAAATGTCATTGAATTTTAAATTTGGCTAAAGGAGGAAAGAGCACGGAAGGAGGATTTACTCCAAGCTCCTCACTTACAGATGAGGACACAGATGTTGCAATGTCATGGGACTTGTCCAGGCTCACGGCGCTGGGTGTCAGTGCAGAGCGGCCTAAGACCCCGGCCTCCTTGCGCTGTCCCGTGTCGCTGGCACTGGTTCCAGTGGCCTCCAGCACTCCAGCTGTCCAGGCACAATGCTGAGAACTCACGGAGCCCTGCGGACGTCATCAGCGCCTTTGTTCTACAAATCCAGACACAGCGTTCCTGGGCTGCAAAGGAGACAAATGGGGAGCTTGGAAAGTTTGACCAGAACATACATATTAATAATAAAAAAAAACATGAAAAACACATGTATGTTTAATAAAGAACAGAGGTGGTGGTGGGGCGAGTGCTTGAAGTTTGAACCCTTTATGGAAGACCCTCTACGTCCTGGTCACTTCCTGTCCGTGATCTGACAGTGGAGGGAACACAGCTCAGACAGACGAGCGTGACCCCCACGCAAGCCCAGCCCTCACGCGTGTCTTTCCACGTTTTCTCATGAAAACGCAGATAGAAGTTTATACACGAACCCAGGTTTCATGCAGACGTGCAGGGAAACATGGAGAGCTTTTAGAACACATGTCCTTGTTTTCTTCAAAGATGTGATGGTATGTGCAAAAACAGAAAAAAAGGAGAGAGCTGCATGATAAGCTGTTTAAGTGCACATTTAAAAATGACTGTAAAACACAGAAAGGGAGAGAAGGTGAGTATTAAAAGTATCTGTGCCGATTTAGTTTCAGGGAATTTAATTCTGCATTTCCTGGCAACAGCAGCAAAAAAAAAAAAAAAAAAAAAATAGAAATACACTGTGACCCCCATTATCTGATAGAAGAGGGCGCAGTGCGTGTCTGTCCATCAAGGGAGAGTTTTAAAAATTTAATCCTGAAAGGAAATGGTCACTTGATTCCTTAGATTAAGGCCCTAAGCCACATGCTGGCCACTGTCTTCACCCATGGATTTCCAGAAGATTCAGCCATTCGCTCCCCACACCGGCGCCGGCCTCGGGTGCAGGGGGGGTGCCCCGACCTCCCTCTGAGGCACCTGTGCAGACCCCCCTGGCGGGGCTGCACGTGTGCAGTGAGGGGGACATTGCTGGCAGAAACGTGTCCTTGCATGACCTCTCTTACACTCTCCTGCGAGGCTGGATTTAACGTGTCAACTGGACGAGGCCGCGTGTGCCCAGACATCCGGTCACACGGGACTCTGGGTGTGTCTGCGAGGGTGTTTCTGATGACAGCCACATTTTCACTGAGAGGCCCAGTCAAGCAGACCGTCCCTCCCCGGGAGGTGGCGGAGCCCGTCCCGTGCGCTGGGCCCGCACAGAACACCAAGGCTCCCTTGGCTGACAGGGGGCTCTGCCCACGGACCGCTGGGCTGGACGTCAGCCGTTGGCTGCCTGGAGCCTGGACGCACACAGCTGGCTGTCCCGCATCCCCACCCGGCTGCCTTGCCTTGCAGAGTTCGGGGCGTGCCAGCTCCACTGTCACTGGAGCCACATCCTTGTCATGAACCTCTTTCGACGTGTAGATGTACTTGCTGTGGGTTCTGCTCCTCTGCAAAATCTGGTGACACCCCTCTTCCAGGCTATCCTGGAGGGGGTTCCAGGGAGACTCAGCCCCTTGTCACCCCATCTACTTTCCCCCAGAGACCAGACCAGAAGGGGAGGCTCATCTCCAGAGGGCACGGAAGGGGTCAGGGCCAACCCAGGAAGGAACGACAGAGGCCATGCAGCCTCCCTCCAGGGACCTTCCTTTGTCCCTTTCCACCTGCGGGGCCCACTCCCACCCCCTGATCTTCTCCCTGCTCCTTGCTGGTCCCCCCCCAACCACCTTCAAAACAGAAGTTTAACCACGGCTCCCGCTTCATGATGACGTGTGTTTAATCTTGCTCCAAGGGCGTCACTAACTCTTGGTCGTAGCTATTGCAGAGCTCCCAGGGCATTCTGGGTAGGGCCGTGCCACAAAGCGTGATGGAGGTTTGCATGCAGCCCTTCCCGCGGCGCTCTGCGGAAAGGACTCTCCTCCACCCCGGGGCCCACAGGCACCCAGGGCCGGCCCTGGGGACCACTCCTATTTCAGGGACCCGGGTGCATCAGGCCTGTCGAGGTGCCTCCAGGCCAGGGCAGAAACAAAGGGAAGCCCCGAGAAGCAGGCCCATTGGATCGTCCCCGTGCGACGGCGCCCTGCGCATTCTCTGGCTCTGACGATGGGGTTCAGGTGGGACGTGGACCCACACGTCTCTTCAACTCGTCCTGATTTGCTCTTGATCCCACCGGGAAGGTGGGTGCACCATGAGAAAGTCTGCAAGAGCGGGGCCTGCCCAGGCTTGGTCCCAGCGAAGCCGCGGTGGGCGCGAGGGGGCGGGCTCGTCCCGCTCCATGCCGGGCGACAGCCACACGCTTGCTCCGAATCCTCCCCGGCCTGGCGGTCTGTCCCGGCGCCCAGCGGCTTCGGAGGGGCCATGCCGACACGTGTGGCCCGCGAGCCGTCCTCCGGCGGCGAGCTGATGGGGCCAGCAGCTCCCAGCCGGCCCGGCCCCGCTCAGGGACAGGCGGGTCGCCGTCGTGGTCGTTTGCAGTGGTCGTGGTTTTGTTTCAGCTCACACCTGGGCACTGACGTTCCGCCCGCCGCTGACATCCTCTGAGACGGCAGAGCGATTACGCTCGGAGACGCCCGCGCTGGGGCTGGACAGGGAGCACGAGACCGAGGGGAGGAGGGACACTGGTGGCATTCCACCAGGGTGCGTGTGTAGGCGTGGCTTCGACGTCAGGCTGGCTAGGTGGGAGCTACGGTCACCTGCAAACCGAAAACCCGGGAAGCTGATGGTGGCCTCGTCATGTGACCAGCAGGGCCCTAACCTCCTTGTGTACCACAGCGACATGGAATAGTCTGACGGCAGGAGAGTGGCAACAGCAGGGCGCACGGTGCCGGGCAGAGGTGCCGCAGGGACGCAGAGCTGCCTCCAAGTCGGAGATAGGAGGGCCGCCGGGCTCTCTCCCCAGACAGCAGGGCTGGGCCGCTCCCGCCACCATGCCCACACGACAGGAGCACGCGCCCTGGTGACCGCCACGCGTCTGACACCGCGGCAGGGGGCGGGGCAGGCTGGGGCACTGCATCTCAGGGACTTGGGCCCGAGGTGAGGGGGACAGCCTCCGTGTGCACGGCTGTGGATGCTCCCCGTGGGGACGCTCCGAGCAAGTGGCCTGGCGAGGAATGAGGGCAGCAGCCGGCCTCAGGGGTACCCACTGGGGGTACCTTCAGACCCTTAAATGCCAAGCAGTGGACCGTCCTCTCTCAGCAGCAGCTTTGAGAGGAGACCACGCTGCCCACACTCGTGGAGTGAGATGTCGTCAGTGGAGGGGTCCTGGCTGATTCAGGGGGTGGAAACGATTGTGGTTGACTGAAAAAACTTGTACTTTCCACTCAGATCTTTTTTTTTTTTTTAAATAAACCATGAACAAGAGTAAAAACGTGCGTCTGTGTGCACCTAGCACATCACGCGTGCTGTTAAGGAGGTCACGCTCACGGCCCCCAGCCCAGGCAGACCCCTGACTTGCGGCAGGGGGGCCGCCATCCCACGAAGTGCCCCTGAGTCGGGTCCAGCACGAGGAGGCTGCGGCCCGCACGCCGGGCACGGAGCCGGGGAAGGGCACCCAAACACAGGCCTCGCTCTGTCTTCCCGTGTCAGGCACTGGTCAGTGTTGTAATTAGTGACCCACCCGCCTTCACCTCACAGGGACAGACATGATTGCTTCCTCGTAGCCACGCGGGAAAGTTCCAGAGAGCGATGATGCCGGGGCTGGCGCACAGGCTGCAGAGAAAGCACTTTCATCACTCTGTCGGAGGGCTCCTCTCTGCGTGGAGGGGGCGGGGGTGGCACGTGGGAGCGCCTCAGGACATCTGTTTGGTCTGGCAAAGGTCTCCGTGCACTTGTCGTCCGTGTCCCCCGGATCCCACGCACGTAGTAACAATCACCAGTGCACAATGGCGTGACCCCGTTCGCCGTGACCGAGGCGGGTTGGCTGCTTCCCGTCACAGCCTCCTGGCGGGGGCACCGAGGCCCCGGGCCATCTGCGCGGCGCTCTGGGGGCCGCCTGCTCCCGCGGCCACCTCTTGCGCCAGAGCCCCGGGGAACCCCCCACCGGCAGACCGAGCGCGGAGGTGCAGCGGGCCCGGCCTGCGTCCGCGTGGTCATGAATTCGGGACGCCTCTGACCGGGGCCACAAAGGCCTGTCCTGGGAGAGCGACCCAGCAGGTCCAGGACGCACAGGGCTGCTGAGTCACCGTGGGCAGCGGCCTGAGCACGTCCGAGTGGCCCTGTGGCTGGAGCTACGTCCTCCAGGAGTGGGAGCGGTCAGCTCTGTGGTTCCGTGCAGCCCGTGGAGAATTCCAGCATCTTGTCCTACATCTGAATACGCTCCGTGACATCAGGGAAGAGTTTGATATCGTCAACCACGTGCCTCTCACGCCCGTCAGAGAGTGGGGTGAAGGACAGCCTCCACAAAGGCGGGGTGGGGGGCCCTTGGCATGAGGGGGCCCAGCAATGCCAGCGCCCCGAAGGCCATGTGTCCTGCTGGGCTAATTCACCAAAACTGACCTGACTGCCATCACTCTGACTGCCAACTTCTCAAAGCACAGCCCCGAAATTCCGGAAGGTGCCACCGCAAAGCTGCCCAGGTGGACGCGAGGGACCGACGCTCAGGGAGGTCACACGTCACGGAATCGCCAGACGTGCCCCATCTCTCCCGACAGCCTTCTCAAGTTCAGAACTGAAGGGAGCCCGAGGTGAACCCCAGAGGCCGACGGTTGGCAACGCCCACGACAAAGAACAGTAAGGACAGCAGAACACGCCTGTGGCGCGCGGGGAGGGGAGGGAGTTGAACCCGGTGTCACGTCAAGTCCCCAAACGCAGTGGCCCCGGTTCGAAGCCGTTAACAGCTATTATATAAACATCATGGAATGCGCCCGGCCTCGGGCTGATGGAAAGGGCCCGGTCACGAGCCACCGGGGGCTGCCCGTGCCGCACGGCCCTCCAGCTGCGCGCTCTTAACAAGGAGTTTGATGGAGTGTTAACAACCCTCGGCTGCAGGTCGAGCTGTTAACCAACAAAGTCGTCATTAACTGCTGGTAATGACCGCGTTTCTGGGGATTACGGCTTAATTACGGACCGCAGCCCCGCCCCACCGCCCTGGGGCCACCACGGCCTTCGCTGCCCCGCCTCGGCTCCGACCTGAGATGTCGGGGGGGCCGCCAGGGTGCCCCCCGGAGCCGTCGTGTGCCCGGACAGGGACACTGGACAGGGGCAGGGTGGGGTCGGGGCCCCCACGGGCAGCCGACGTGCAGGGGCTGCTGGTCACAGGTGATTTCTTCTGGGCGCTGACTGACCGTGAGCAAAGGTCACGCGCCTGTTGTGGGGCCACCCTGCATCCCCAGTGGCTGCAGTGACAGAGGAGTCAGGAAGCGCTGTCCCCCCGCCACCACCACACATACAGGCCCGTGTCCGGCTGTGGCTGGCCGGGCGTCATTTCCGGGGGCTACAGCTGTGCCCCCCGCTCACTGCTTCTCGCTGTGTGTGGGCGTGGACACAGGCTCTCAGGCCACCCCGAAGGAGAGGCAGGGGTGCATGTCGGGGCGCGACTCCCCGCAAAGGCCTGGCCTCCGGTCTCGCTTGCCATCCTAACGTAGGTCAGAGGCCGCCCGGTCAGGGCACCGTGCCCACTCCGCACCGCGGCACAGGGCTGCTGCCTCCGTCGCTGCGATGTCTCTGCCTGAAGTGTGGGGACTTCCCGTGTCACACGCGCAGCCGCCGTGCACTGTGGGGAAGAAAGGCCGCTGCCCCCAGCCACTGCCCCTGTCCAGCCGTCAGCGGACCTCGGGGCCGCCTGCGTTCAGTTCACGGGGGCGCTCCTCTCGTGGGCAGCTCTCCCCACACGCACTGCAGAAAGGGTGGTCGCACGTCCCTTGTCAGGGACCCCCTGTTTCCCACTGAACCCCAACCTGAGGGAGGCTTAGGCAGGGCTGAGCAGTGAACTCACCCCCCGGTGGGAAGGAGGCATGAACTTGAAGGTGACAGGCCTCCCAGCTTCCTCTTAGGCCATTAGCCCAGAGCGGAAATCATAAGCCTTAAGGGACCCCAAAGAAGGAGAAAGCCCCTCCCGTCCTCGGGGGACTCTGGGAGGCGGCCACTCCAGGCCACCCACTAACCTGGCATGGCCCCCTCTGTGGAAGTGGGAGGAGGCCCCCGCTGAGATCCCCCCTGCAGGGTGTGGATGGGGACCCCAGTCCCTATGGTGGCAGGGAAGCTGGACAGGGGTGCTGGTGTGGGGTGAGGGGAGCTGGGGTAAACAACGCTGTCCCCCCTGGCCCACTGGTCAGCAGCCCAGGGAGGGTCCTTCCCAGGGGCATGGCCAAGGGGAAGTGCCCCAGGCTCCGCCCATGAGGGAGAGAGCGCGGCCAGTGAAGAATCACACAGCCTGGAGTTGGGGTTGGGGCGCGGGGCTAGCAGGAACCACGGACAAGCGCTGAGCCAGGACCAGAGACCCCAGGACCCTCACTCTCCTCGCTGCCCTGAGGATGTGGTCTCCCACTGCCCCAAGTCGGCAGCAAGCAGGTAGGTGGGCTC
>PVJL010001651.1:151139-245610 GCA_004026885.1 Lyroderma lyra
GTGGCCTTCCGAGGCTCCACGCGCTCTCGTTCGGGAAGGTGAGAGGCACAACTGGCATGGTGTGCGGTCTCCACCCCTTGTTGGTGAGCAGCTACTAACACGGATTTACGGGAAACTCTTCTGCAGACGGTTCTCTGGGCCGGAACCAGATGACAGCAGCGTTAGAAATGCCTTTGAGTGCGTCCCGCGCATCCGGAAGGGTACTTAGAGCCGGGCCTCCCCGTGAATGGCACCCTGGGCTCCCTTAGCGAAGACAGAGCTGTGGCACCTCTGGGCACGCCCTGCGTACCCCACCATGCTGGCAGGTCCCCCGAAAGGCTGATGCCCGGCCCCCCAGGAAGCACTGACCAAACTGGGTTGCAGCCCATTAGTGTTAGCAAACACGCTGTGCACTTAGGACCGTTATTCTCAGTGTAACCAACGAGTATCGGAGTTGAACAACAACTATAAAAAGGAAAGTTACCTGCCCCCCTTCTCTCTCTGTCTCCCTCCCCGCCCACCTCTCTCCCTCTCTCCCCCACCCCTCTCTCTCTCCCCCTGTCCTCTTTCTGAGAGAGGTAACACTGAGTCGGGCATGCTTTCTCAATCTCATCCCCTTAGCTCCCCTTCTGCAGCCACAAGGAGGAGGCACTGCTGACCTGTTGCTGTCATGACGGCAGATGGATGACAGCAGCCTTAGCGTGCACCTTGGCTGTGTTTTGTGACCTCTCCCTGGGGTTGGAGTCAGAGGCCGCTGGGGGAAGTGGCCGCTCTTCCTGAGCCCCTGTGCGGACATTGCTTTGCAATGAGCAGTGCGGTTGGGTGCAGTCTAGGATCGCTCACTATAAATAAACTAAGTACTAAAATCTGTGCGGACAGGCCATGTGGTGCTTCTTTGTGGTGTAATCATGACATAGAATGTTCCGCATTTTTCTCTGAAAGGCCAAAGTTTTCTTTACAAATAAAAGTATTTAACACAGATGCAAAAGAACTATTTTGAAAGGAAATTATGACTCTTTTCTCTTTGATTTATTTCACATTTCCTAATACTCAGAAGAAGAATGTGAACGTACCACGTGGTTTTCTCGGGTTTGAAACCAGGACGAGCCCAGCAGGTGAGGCTGTTTTGTGATTGATGTTGCATTTGATTATCCAATGAGTATTGTGTGATCTCTTGATTTGTATAACATTATGCTTTATAAAATTATAAACCAGAATAGTCTCACATATGAGTTCAAAGAATAGTTCTCTGACATTGCATTAATAAAACTGTAAACTGTACAAAACTTGAATCATGCAGGCACAAAATTTTCAGGAAATGCTAATCTTTTAATGAATAAACAACCCAGCAAAATTAGCCATTTTTAGCATCTGAAAATTCTGTCCTTTCAACCTTGCTGTATAAATGCTAGATAAACCACCAGGAGGCAAAGCAATGCTGTCATGGGGGTCAGGTGGCTGTTACATCGTGTTTTGACCTTATATCAAAATTTACTGTGGATCTCAAATGTGCTTTGAAAATAAATTTATAAAATATGATTGCGTTATTTATACAACGTGTGCAAACACATACAGTAACCGGCTCCAAACAGCTAATTCCAAATGTGACTAAGGTCATAGTGGCTGCAAAGGGTTAAAGGCTAAAATCACGACACGGCTAATTTCATGCAATCATTGCTCTAGAGCTGAGGAAACTACGTCTCATTAAACCAAGAGAAACAAAACGACACGTGCGTAACGACGTTGTTTACGTGTGTGCCTCTCGTTAACAGAGGAAGCTCCCAATTCCTGCAGTAATTATCCAACCACCCTCCAATCTTCCGTCAGAAGCTGACACCCCCAGGAGCCTCAGTTCTCAGGGCCAGGGACTCTGCTGGTTTTATTCATTTTGTCCCCTGAGCCTAGGACAGTTCCTTGCACACAGGAGCCACTTAGTAAACTCTTCTGGAATGGATCGCGGAGGAAGGACTGAGAACATAGGGGAAACGAAGGGGCCCCCACTCGCCGCTCAGTGTCGGTGGCTTCCTTCATACAGAAGACCGAACGACACCAGAGTCCTCAGCCTCTAATCTGCTCCCACACTGTCTGCTGGGGTCAAAGGGGGTTTGGACTGAAAGACGAAAATCAAATGAGTATTGGGACAGAGGTGGCAGCCCAGGTCAATAGACTGGAAGACGGTGCCTTTGAGCCATCCATGACGGATTCCATCCTTGGACACTAACAAGTTACAAGGACAGCACTGACCCCAAGCAGCCTCGGGGCAGTGCCAAAGCAGAGGTTGTGTCAGAGGACAGGTGCAGTCACAGCTCTGCGTGAGGCAGATTTGGCATCTGTGGTGCAGAGAGCTGGACATCAGTGCTGGGTCAGCGGTGAACGGGCATGGCCAGGAGTAGGAAGAAAGGTAGCAGCACCCCCTCAGTCACCCCAGGCTCCCCACAGTCAGGCGATGTGACCTTCTTGGGGACGAGATTCCTGGCTCTCTAGAGGAGAAACAACATAGACCTCAGCTCAGGGCAGATGTCGTCAGCAAAACAACTGCGGAGGCAAGCCTGGACCGAGGGAGCACCATCCTCGGCGAGCTAATGCAACTCAGATTCCTCAGGGTTCAAAGGCGGTTGCCCCAGGAGGAGGTTTCCTGGCTCGGGCCAAGCTGGACACTGCCGGCCCTTGGATGTGGGCATTGAGGTCAAGCTGCCCCACTTTTTTGCATGACATGTAACTTGAAGTAATAATACTAATGTCCCCTGATGATAGAACTAACATCCAAAACCTCTTTGCAGCTTGGGCAATGAGCTGAGCCTTAAACAATGGCATTAGCAGAAGGACATGAAGCCAGCACAGTCCCGGGGGCGTCAGGATGGCAGTGCTCAGGGTGCCCGGGGGGGGGGGGGGGGCACTGCCGAGGAAGTGCTCAGCCTCCCAGGCTTCATTAACAGACGAACTCCTACAGCAAGGACGTCACGCGGGTCAGATCAGAGCGAAAAGGGTACACGCACTCCGTGCTCTGAATTTAAAAGACGCCGAGATGAATTACATCCAGAGGAAAAAAGAATGGGGCGAAAGAACTCAAAACCAGGTCAGAAGGAAGACATTAGGCCAGAGTAGCTTAAGAGAAGGACAGCGCTCTGAAAATAAACAAAACACGAGAAAATATTTAAAAGTATTTTATGTCAAAAATAAATTAGCTTAATGCTCTGCAGCTCCAGGAACCAGGATTGGAGGAAATAAAGGGAACTGCAGAGAGGAATCTTGACCTAAATAGAGAGGAAAAAATAAGGGAGCTGACGTCACAGGCTGACAGCTTCAGAAAGCAAGGGTTTGCGTGTCACGTGACACTGGCTGAGGCCTGATCGGAACGCTGTTGGAAAGCATCTGATGCCTGGCTTTCTAGAGCTTTCCGACAGGTGGTAGAATGTGTGGCCACTGGACGTGAAGTGTGGCTGGTCCCGCTGAGGTGTGCCTGACGTGTAAAACATCGACCAAATTGTGAGGACTTAGCAACCACGCACAGCATGTAAAGGAGCTCATTGGTGTATTTTTATTATGATGACGTGTTTTATTGATACTATGTTTGCTATATTGGATTGTATAATGTCTATTAAAATAATTGCACTTCGTACCTGTTTTTTTTTTACTTATTTAACGGGACTACTAAAATGTTTAAAATGGTGTATGCGGCTTATGTTCTCTCTCTATTCAATGGCCTTGGTCTGGTCCCCACCTTTCAGATTTCTGTCCTTGAATCAGCAACACTACCAGGGAGCTTGTAAGAAATGCAGACGCCCCGCCCTCCCTGGGGCCCCCCAAGCCTGAGAAGCACCAGTCCAGATCACGATCGCTCTCAGACATCGTCACCAGCAGAGGAACTCTAGGTTGAAGAACACTGTAACAGCAAGTGTGCAAAGGCTCTCCTTTTCTGGGGATTGTCCCCTCCTTCCACCTCGACACGCCTCACTCTACATTAGCAGTTTGGTAACCATCGTTCGGGGTCACTTTTAAGGTCTCTGGGATATCTGAAATCCATAATGCCCGAGCGTTCATAATTCAGACCTGCGTTCCAGATTATTAAAAACAGACGTGCCACAACCTATTTGTGGAGGGAGGGTGTGATTTCATGGTCTACTCATGACCTTTCCACTTCACTGGCTGTCAAATTTGTCAAATCATCAGAATCATTAGGGAACATAATTTTTAAAACACAGGTCCCACTGAAGCAGAATTGCTAGTGGTAGTACGTTAGCGCTCTGTTTATTTAAGAGCTTTCTGGGTGAATTTAATAGGAAATTCGACTACGGTATTCAGAAGAGCGATACCACCTTGCGCAATTTTTTTGACTTGGTCATTCAAGTAAGTGCTTCAACTCTGTATCTTTAGGCACAACACTGAGTTTTTCCTTCTTTCTATTTCTAATTCTCTATTTCTAAAAAGTACAGGGATGGTTAATTGCCACGTGATGCTCCCAATTTAAGACAGTGTCAATCACAGCTGAAAGGTCTATTATGAATCATTTCCTTACACAAATTGGAGCAAAATATTTATGGGGGGGTATGTACAGAGGTGCAGCCTGGAGTAAGACAAACATTGGGTATTGTCTTGAGGTATTTTTGGAAAGCATTGCCTGTGATACTCAAAAATACGAGTACAAAAGAGAAATCGAATTTTAATTTTTTTAAGCGCATTAGCTTGACATCCTATTCTAACTGGAGATGAGCCCATAAATAAAAAGGCGGAGAAGTAACATACTACATGTAACTATTCCCGAACCCTGAGTCACCCGCACACTCTGTCAACCTCACCTGCCACCGTGGGGAGGGAGGTCATCGTGTCGCCGTCTGTGGTCAAGCTCTCCTGGACTTCCTGTGAAAACCGCGCCCGCCTTCACGTTGCAGGCTGGGAGTAGCGCCGGGAGCGCAAACAACGACAGAGGGAAGTCTGGCGACGGAAAGAGACAACACGCACAACACCTGAGGTCACACGTGTGGTCAGTGGGTCCGGTAAGGGGCTCACTGTGACAGTAGAGTATGTCCCCTCAGAACCTGTAAGAATGCTCTGCGAGGAAGACAGGAAATCACTTGTAAGGTGTATTGTTAAAAAAGTGTTTATTTGGGGACGAGTGGGTTAGGGAGGGGAGAAAGGGGAGGGGGTGGGAGAGGAGGGGGGGAAGCTAAATATAAGGTGATGGAAAGAGAAGTCACATTAGGTGGTGAACTTATTATACATCAAGCTGACAATGCACTGTAGAATTATATGCCTGAGACCTATGTAATCCTTGCTAACAGATGTCACCCCAATAAGTCTAACAATAAAAATGAATTAAAAAAAAATGATCCTGCCGCTTCCTAATATGGTAATGAGGCCTCTACTTAGGGGACAACAAGACAGGGGACATCTACAGGCAGCAAGCAGGTGAGGGCCAGTGCGTGGAAAATTCCCAAGAAGTGCCATCAAGGGGAGGGGGCTCCTTCATAGGAACCTGACTTAATGGATTCTTGGGACAAGTGGGCCGTACGGGCCTGGCAGGGATAAGGCCACGGCAGGGACCTGGTCGTAACGAGGGCTCAGAGGGGCCTGAGTAAGCTGGTCAAAGAGAGTCCGTATCCCCATATCCGTTGGGATCAGTGTGACCGTAGACAAAGAGACCCAGATTATACATTTTAAGGACTAGAAAATAGAAATAACTTAGCAAGTTCTCTGGAGGAACTAGAAATTTCCAAAGGCTGTCCAAAGGAAGCGACAGCAGGAGTCAGTGATATTGTAGTAACTATGTATGTATGTAGTAACTATGTATGCGTGTAGTAACTATGTGTGTACGTAGTAACTATGTGTGTATGTAGTAACTATGTGCGTATGTAGTAACTGTATGTATGTAGTAACTATGTATGTACGTAGTAACTATGTGTGTATGTAGTAACTATGTGTGTACATAGTAACAATGTGTGTACGTAGTAACTATGTGTGTATGTAGTAACTATGTGTGTATGTAGTAACTATGTATGTACATAGTAACTATGTGTGTATGTAGTAACTATGTGTGTACATAGTAACAATGTGTGTACGTAGTAACTATGTGTGTACGTAGTAACTATGTGTGTATGTAGTAACTATGTATGTAAGGATAGATACAGGCACGATCCCTTTGTAAGTTACATTCACGTCCAATCACTGTGCAGCGTGGCTGACATTAACATAGCACTGTGGAGTAACCGACCTTGAGAATAAATTTTAAGAGACAAAGATACTGCGAGTCACAAATGGCATGGGCCATGAAAGACAGGGGATCAAAATGCATGCCCTTGGCTGACCTTCACCTCCAAGCCAACGTCGCTTCCACGAACAGCAGAAGCCACCTGGGCCGCTGTGAGTGGGCGCACAGAGATGCACCGACAGGCCCCCCGTGCCCGCGGCCCATGATGGCACCGCCCCTGTGTCCGGCTGCGGGAGTGTCCCTGCTCCGCGGCCACCCTCTCACGGAGGACCATAGACCGCGACAGGCCACATCACCAGATCAGCACTTCGGGGGCAGCAGGTCCCCACGCGGCGCCTACAGGTTTATGTCATTGTCCCTCCCTCGGCCCCCACTTTGCATGCCCCAAACCCGCTCCATTATTGAAAAACTCTCAACAGATGTCATCTGAAAAGGAGCGAGGCCGGCCCCAGGGTGTCTGGGCTGGAATCGGAATACTGCTCAACTCGACTGAAAACTTCAGGGGGAGAAGAGTCCGCTCAAAGAATTCCAGACGTGCCAGCAACTGTCAGCTCCACATTGGCGTCCCCAGGCTGTTGGTGTGCGCAGCCTTTGCTTCTAGAAGGCGCAACCTTCCTCACGTCCAAGGGCACAAAACAGTTGTTGTGTGTGACGTGGCTGCAGCCAGGAATGAAGTGGGGAAGGGGAGGGGAAGGCTGGAGAGGATGATGGTCACCTAGGAACCGGGACACCACCCTGTGACCACGGAAACGTGAGCTCTTCTAAAGATCTTCTCTGTGTTCTAAAGGACCTACTGTAGCCTGACATGGGCACAGACTGGGTGTCCAGGGGTAACTAGAGCCAGGCAGGCACTTAAGGGTTAGTTACAATGGGACAACTGACACCAGTACTTTGGACAGGGCAAGGAAGGGCATGGGGCCAGACGGCAGGAAGGGTCTGAAGGAAAACTCATGAACCCCAGCACTGAGGATGGGCTGCAGAGAGAGACCGCGAGGACTCTAGCATGGTCAGTGGCCGAGAAACACAGGTCAGGAACAAGCCTGAGGGTGACTGGGCCAGACCTAGTTCTGTGTCCCGTGAGTGTCAGGGTCTCGGGGTCATACAAGGCAAGGGGAATAGGAGTTGGAGATCTAGAAGCAGGTCATCATGAGGCCCTTTGTGAAGTCTGATGACAGGACGTCATGAGAGTTCAGAACCAACAACAAAGGAGCACAGAACCCTGGGACATATGGAGAAAGACAAGGGTGGCACCCTGGGGCCCACGCCGAGCCAGAACACACGTGAGGAGAAAAGAGGCCTTGTCAGGGAGCCAGCAGGGTGGTGTCCCAGACACCCCGGGAGCGAGGAGAGGGTGACCTCTCCAAGCGGGCTGGCAGCAACGGGAGGAAGGCGCAGGGGTTTGGAGAGCAATCCAAAACCGGGAGTCAGGAAAAGGCGTGTCCTTCTCCAACGCCTGTGCTTGAGCAGAACTTGCAATTGAGCAGAAAGATCCTCTAGAGACAGCAGAATGGGACGTGTCAGGGATGGGTTAGCCAGGGCTTAGGACGATAAAATGACAATAATAACACTTTCCTTCCCCCTGGTTTTGTCCAGGAGCAAAAGCTTGAGCCAGGTGAGGCTTTTGTGTTTCCTCTGGGACCTCCTCAGAAGGGAAGACTGTCGTGATGGTGGTTGGAAGGAGGTCATCCTGCTGTCACTGACAAAGGCGTGACTCAGATCTGATGCCCAATTTAGGGACTTCCGACAGGCTGCCTACAGGACCACCAGTGAGCTGTTGAGAGGAGCAGGCGCCTTGCAGGGGCCTGGAGGGAGGGTTTCTGAGTCAGAGCCCTGGACTCCACCCGGCCTGGCCCTTGGTGCTCCCGGCGTTCTGGAGACACAGCCGGGTAGGTTTCAGATGTGTAACTCGTACTTTGGGTTGCATTTCTCACTGCAGCATCAGCTGACACCTCCAACACATCACATCGCTACCATGTCTTTTTTCTTTTATATTTTTTTGAGGTGAGGACATTTAAGATCTCCTCTCAGCAAATTCCAAGTATAGAACGCAGTGTTATTAACTATACTCACCAGGCCGTACATGAGCGCCCCAGAACTTGTTCATCTCATAACGGGTGGTTTGTACCCTTTGACCAGTATCTTCCTATTGGGTCTTAGTGGTCCTTTCTGACACAGGACTCTAAAACCCTTGGAATCTCCATAGTGATAAGAGCCATAAAAATGAGAAAACCATCCTTTGTTCTTCATAACAAGCCCTTTCCAACCATTCCTGAGTTATGTAATGAGGTGATTGTTTTTAAAAGCCCTGAGATAACCTCAGGATGGGACCTGGTTGCCCAGGTAACCACCCATGTGATTAAAGGGTTGGGACTTCCAGCCCACCTCCACTCCCAGGGAGAGGAGAGGGGTTGGATATTGAGTTCATCACTGATGGCCAATGGTTTAATTATTTCTGCAGTGATGCATCCAAAAAGCACCTTAACTGGAGGAATTCAAGAGGGTCCTAGTTGGTGACGACATTGGGGAAACATGGCAGCTCGGCACCCCCTCCTCCACACCTCGCCCTGTGTGTCTCTCTTATCCAACCCCTCCTCAGTTGTGCCCTGCACAAAAGCCAGTAATAGTGAGTCAAGTGTTTTGCTGAGTCCCTCGATGTATTGCTGGAAATGACCAAATCTGAGGAGTCCCCAGGGTATGCAGATGGCTGGTCAGAAACACAGGTGACAACTCGCCAACTTGTGATTGGCATCTGAGGTGGGCAGCCTGGTGGGACTGTGTCCTTAGCATGTGCAGTCTGAGGAGCCCCAGACAGCTAACGTCAGAATTGCATTTAATTGTAGGATACCCACCTGGTGTCTGGAGAGTTAGGCAAGTACTCAGTGCAAGGTCAAGAGGTCAAGAGGTCAGAAGCATTTTGATGTAGAGAGTAAAACCGTGAGGTTTTTTGTTTGTTTGTGTTGTCTTATTGTTTGCACTGGGCTATAAGGTGAGATTGTTATTTTAAATACGGGCCATCGGTCAGCCCCTAGTTTTGATTCGCAGTTTTCCTAACAGGCTTTGTTTTTCCCTATGACCTCCTTCATGACACGAATGTCCACTACGTGAACACGTGTGTGTGTGTGTGTGTGTGTGTGTGTCCCCATCCAGGGAAGGAGCTGAGCGTCACCCCAAGACAGACATACAGAAAAGAGATACTTGCACTGAAGCATAAGTCCAGAGGGAGATACGAACATGTAAAGTCCCCAGAATGCCACAGATTGGAGTACAATCTTTAAGAGGCTGTCCCCTGAACCACACTCTGAATAGCATCTGCAGGGGTAAACACAGTGGACATGCATGTAGTTGCACTAAGACCAGTGTGGTCTTTTATGTTTCACAAAGTGCATTTTACAAAATAATGTGACCCCATTGAATTCCCATTGTAGTGCTCTGGTTTAGGAATTATTATTGGTGCCACATTACAGAGAATAAAATAACCCGATCAAGGTCACATAGTGACTGCATAGAGAAGCCCAGTCTCAGTAACACCCCTAAAAGCCTTTCGGGGCAAAGGAATGGAAAAAGGGTCAATTACTAGAGAGAAGGGTGTAGTCCGGGAAGCACTGGCCCCTCGCTGCAGATATTTCTAAACTGACAGACTTGACCTTGGCCACATGACAAGGGGCTGCTGAGCAAATGGACTGAGTCTGATTGTCCTTGGGCTCTTGTAAAGATGACCATAGTTAAGCATGACAAGCACTAGCAAATCATGTGGGGTCACCCTCCCGAAGGTAGGTCGTCCAAGGGTATCCTCTGAGAAAGGGGCTTCCAAATGTGTGTGGGGGTTCGTGGGGGCATCGGGCTGCCAGCAAAGTTATGTTCTGAACATTTAAGAAAAGATGTCTCTGGAAAAAAAAGAAGAAAGCCGTGGGTGGTTGTACAGATGCCCCATGGAGATATTTCTGTAACCCTTGTCCCTCTCCATGAAAGATGTGATAGCCCAAGGAAATACAAAAAGGATGTGCTAATCTCATCTTCCAACAGAAATTCAGGGAGAACTTTAGTTCTCAAAGTCCCAAGAGACTTAAAGGACGCAGCCACAGAGAGACGCGGCAGTGCTGCAAAGCCATTGGCAACTCTTGCAAAATGAAGACATCTCTTCAGGTTTGAATGTCATTTCTTCCAGGAAAAGGTCCATACAACCCCCTCCCCTAACTTAATAATACTTCCCTGTCCTCTCACAGGGTGTCCCTGGCCTCTGCACGTGGCATTTTCTGTGTGCTTTCGTATCTCTCGTGCTAGCGTACGTTTCGTGAGGACAGACACTTTGATAGCCACCCCACGTAATGGGATGTGAGATGTGCGCTGGTTGAAGGCCTGATCTTTAGAAGAGACAAGTGGCAGACGCTGGAGAAAGAAATAAGCTGCATTATTGGCAGTTGAAGTGTTTAAAAAAGAAAGATTTGAGGGCTCAAATAACCAGACTTTCTGTAAATTTAAGAATTACTAGAATGTCTTTCCCGCCTACACATCTTAGCAAAAGTAAAATTTCCCTCAAACAGTTAATAAACAAGTTGTGTCTTGGTCTCAGACCATGGCGAGTTGAGTATCTGAAGCTTGCGCTAAGCACTTGGGAGTCTTTCTTCTGACCAAGAGTTGTGACTCCCTGAGGACATTTAACGGTTGTTTCCAGCCGACGGCTCGGTTTTAACTCCCAGAATACTTTGAGAGAAGCCTGAGGGAACGTCAGATGAGGGACCTACCCAATCTAGGAAGCTTCGACATCTGGCCACAGTCACATGCTGGGTTAATCCAATTATATATGGAAATGGTAGTTTTTAAAGAAAACAAAATTCACGCTGAGTCTTGGCAGAAGACTTAACATAGCGGATGAGAGTCTCCATTTGAGAAATCATTGGCCCTGGTCATGTGAGTAATTGAGTTTAAATAAGCTGGTGTTTTGGAGGTGAACAGTTCAGTTGGCACAAGTTGGCTATTTTACACGGGTGCTTCGTGCAATTGGGGAAGGCACAGTCCCTCTGAGAACATGGAAGCTAGCCCCAGGGATGCACCTACTCCAGCTATTATTGGCTTTTCTTGTTATCTTTCGTGGTATGACTCTCCTCCAAACTCATAAATGCTATTATCTGGAGGCCCAGTTCTGAATTATTTTTATTTGGTGTAGCTACAGAGACACAGTACCATGAACACCAGCGACTTACGTAGGGCCAGAGGGATTTTGTCCGTAACAAGTGAAATTAATTCCTGTAAAGGAGCAAGTGCTAATCCTAACCAACATCGAATTACAGCGTCTGGGTGGCTCAAACGTGATCTATGCTTCTAGTTCCACCCGTGGTTATCGCCGTTGCGTGTTTTCATAGGGAAGATGTTCTTGCTGACTTTTATGGAAAGATTGAAATAACAGATTTTTAATACACATTTTACTTGAGAAGCATTAAATTTACAGAAAAGATTACAAAGATAGTTCCCATACGTCCACGGCTACGTCCTTCTATATTTAACATCTTACTTTAGCATGCTGCATTTACCATAATTAAAGAGCCAATGTTGATGATTTATTAACTAAAGTCCCTCATTTATACAGATTTCCTTACTTGTCCCTAATGTCCCTTTTCTGTCCCAGGAGCCCATCCAGGAGACATTACATTTAGTCATCCCATTTCCTTTGGCTCCTCCTGGCTATGACAGTTTCTCAGAGTTTCCTTGATTTCGATGACCTTGACAGTTTTGAGGAATGCTGGGCAGAGATTTTGTGGAATGCCCCTCTGCTGGGACCCATAAGTTATTTAGCTAGGTATTGCTTAATTTCCCAATAATTGGGAATTTCCAACCCCTTTTCTGTTATGTATTTCTAGTGTGGGTCATTGTGATCTGAGAACACGCTTTGTGCAATTTGTAGTATTCTGAGTGCATCACTGCGTGCCGTGACACCAAGTGTGCTTAGTCACTGCGAATGACGCAGGTGAGCTTGGGAAGCACAGGCTCCGCTCCTGCTCCAGGGAGCAGCCTCTAAACAGCAATTAGGACCAGTGGGTTAACAATGCTGTGTAGACCGCATTAATTCTCGCTGGTCTCCAGCCCACTCAATCTATTTCTAACAGAGATCCTCAATAAAGGTGCTTAGAGCTATTTCCCTTTAGTTGCATCAGTTTTGCTTCAGGTAGTTTGATATTCTGCTGCTAGGATACAGACTTAGCATTGCTACAGTGTATTGGAGAACTGATTCCTTCATCATCGCCGTTCCATCTAAAATTAATATGGCTTCTCCAGCCTTCTTTTAATTAGTGTTAGCCCAGTTCACCTTTCCCCAGTGCTTTACTTTTCTCTATTCTGTCTTTATATTTTAAAAATCTACATTTGAAATCTATCCTGACAGTCTCTGCTTTTTATTCATGTATTTAGGCCATTCACAATTTTTTTTTTGTTTTGTTTTTTGGTATGTGGGTAGGTCCCTGGCTGGGAATCGAACCCAGGCCACAGTGCTGACAGCGCCAAAGCCTTAAGCCACTACACCATCAGGGAACTACCCATTCACATTTAAAGTGGTAGTTGATATAGTTGGATTAATTTCTACCAAACTGATAATTACATTTATCTGTTGCATTTTTTCTTTGCTTCTCTTTCCTTTTTTCTGTCCTCTCCAGTTTTAATTGAGTATTATATGATTCCATTGTATTTCCTCCCTTAGCAAATCTTAGCATTCTTTTGCTCTTACATTTCTTTTTAAAAACTTTCTCATTGTTGGCCAATATGCATTTTTAAGTAATCCAAGTCCATAACGACATGTGTATCAAACTATATATTGTCACATTTTTAGAAGTGAAGTTGTCCAGTGCCTGGTTCATTCTGCTCTGTCACCTTTTCCAGCTTAAATCCCATTCCTCAGCAAAGCCCCCCCCATGAAACACACTCTGACCCTTCACACAGACCAGATCAAGGCGTTGGACACCTTCTTGCAGAATGCTCCTTGCCTGGCTCAGGTGGGCCTGGGTGGTCCCTGTACACGTGGGCACCTTGGTGGTGCTTCTCACATCTCTGAATCATCATTGCACCTCCATGCCCAGTGAAACACCTGGCACACAGGAGATACCAGAGACATTTTGGGGAGATTTAAACACTTAAATTGTGATATACTGACAGAATTTTAATGATTGTCATAGAGCCAAATATAAGTGAGAAAGTATGTCCTGGGGAAGGGACCAAAATCCTGATGACAGAGGGCAGTCAGAGCCAGGCCTGTGACGTGCTTTTGCATATACTTGACCCATCATTGTCAATTTGCATCGCCTTCCTCAAATGCCTGGATTGAAGACACTCTTTAGGGGACAGACATGTGTTTGTATGTTAACTTTGAAGAACCTTTTAAACCGAATATTGACAGATTGTCTCAGTGGAAATGGTGGTGCATCGTGTGAAGTATTAGAGGGGCCATTATTTCACTCTTGTTATCATTTTTGTGGAAATAATGCACGGACTGAGTTTTGGACCAACTAGGTCATGGACTAATTCAATAATGGAAACTATTCTCTTGCCATACCCTGTACATACCTCAGAACTGTGGGTATCATTAATGAAGTAACTTAGGAATAATATACAGAGGCTGAAGAAGGTGAGCAGGCTGTGGGACTGCAGATGACTCCTACTCAGAGGCTCTCGGAGTTGAAAACAATGCTGACATCAGCCTATTATTATAATTCCCCCAGATTGGGAATTTATCTTCATGGGAGAAGCCTAGGTTATTTATTTTATGAGGAAGGTGACATTTCTGGTGACATCCAGAGACAAGGAGTGCTCCCATCTCCCACTGAAGCTGGCCTTTCATAAAGCTGAAATTGTGCCTTTTCAAGGCTCACTAAGTAGAAAAGGGAAAGTTCAATGTCTCTGTTAATTGGTCTATTGCTAATAAGCTAGAGAGCAGCACAGTAAAGTGCCCCTGCAATGTTTCAATAGGCTGTTTAATCTCCAAAGAATACTACAGTCTCTTCCATATAGATTACACTCCGCCATGATTTCTGTCTTTTATGTTAATAAAATCCCATAACCACGACGTAGATGTCCCCAAACCCTCTCCTTCTTAGCAGCACACTACCAATGAGAACAGAAGTGGATTTTTAAAGAGCTTTTTCATCATCGTGTTTGACTCGCTGAAGTCTGTTGAAAACACAGCTTGTCATACATGTGGCAACCATGTCGATGTCTGACCGCCAATCACATCTGTGCAGAGAGAGGAGTGGGCAGGGAAGACCATGCTCAGAGGCCGGCTGCGGCCCAGCACTGAGCCCCTGGGACCCACAGGGCCCTCAGCACCAGGACAGCAGGCAGAGGCTTCCTTCCCTCATGCACAGTTTACCCAGAAGGCACTGCTGCCCACAAGGCAGAAGTGTCGGCCAGGCAGGGTAGCACACAGAGAAGTCTTCCCTCTTGGAGTCATAGAGAATCCACCTGTGGGTCTGTGAAGGGGGCCTGGAGAACCCGAAGTTCACTGTCACACAGACTTGCTCCCTCTCTGCGCCCCATGTAGGGGACCATGTCCAAGGTCAACCACTCTTAGCAGCTGGCACTGGGCCCTGGATATATCCCGCCTCTGGCAGCTGACAGCCACCCCCACCAGCACACCCCTGGGGCTGGCTATCATGAACAGCCCTTTGCTGAGGGTGGTTTCATTGCAGAGGGGTTTTTAGAGACATGGACAGAGCCTGGTGCCAGAAGTACTTGATCTGGTTTCTGCTGCCTGGTGTGCTTGTAAAGTCCCCACACCAGCCCGGCCCGGTGCCCTCACGACCCCTCTCTCACTCATCAACTTGACTTTTCATTTTCAGGATGCAAAGCAAGGGCTGAGTCCCGGTCTGGAGAAGCTGCTTCTTACTCACCCACTTGCCGCCTACACTGTGGTCCCTCGGGGATTTTTTAAACAATTCTATTGAGTTGTCATTGATGTAAAAAGAAGTGCACACATCTCATTGCACCACTTGATGAGTTTACACGTGTTCAAACACGGGGGATACCACAGCCATCACCTCCCAGAATCTCTTATGTTTATTTGTTGTTAGTTTTCTGTAGTTGTTGTATTGTTTTTGGTGGTAAGAACACGTAACACAAAATCTGCCCCCTTAGCAAATTTTGAAGTGCACTTCCAAAACAAAAATGACTAGCAGCTCTGAGTCGTGAGCGGGCCCCACGTCGCAGGAGAGCCCCCACTCACGGACGCCCCAGGAGGGCACGGGGACAAAGGCTCCGAACTGCGCCCATCGGCCTCGACGGTGCACCCGATGCCCTGCGTTCTGGGGTGCGCAACTCCAGGCCGTGCAGTACAGACACCCCGACGGAGCAGCACACACCTCCCGGGCACTTGCCTCATGTCCATTGTATTTAAATGGAATTCCCAGAACAAAGGAATCAATAATCAGGAACTAATGTATTCTCTGCCCCGTGGAAATATTATGGTGACAAAATGGCAGTTATAATGATGGGAATTACAGAGATTCTACAATGCCTTCCAAATAAGACCCCATTTTGTTTTTTTTTTAGAATCTATTGTTCCTGGTTTATTTTAAAATTCAAATTACCTGAATGATTATTATAACTTCCTAATTATAATAGGTAAACAAATAAATTATGAATAGTAGTATCAATAAAAATTCCACATAATGTGTAATAAATAGTATAATTATGTGTTACTATTTATAATACTTAAAGGCAAAGCAAACCAAGAGTCCAAATCCACTCCAAATCACTCCAAACTTAGGTTGTAAATATTGACAATAAGGGTGCATCCTCTTTCGTTGACTTTTGGGGAGCTCGTGAACCCCTGCACTGCTGCTCCTTTGTTGCATAAACCCCATTAGTGTCTTCGATCACGACGCTCCAGAAGCCATTTTCCTGACCTTCCCATCTGACTTTGATTTCACATCAGCCATTTAAATAGGAAAATAGTAAGCCGGCCTGAATCAGATAAAGCCTGTACCTGGGCCGATTTGTAAAATGGAAAGGAGGCGCTGGGGTTCGCCACGGGCATATGGCAGAGATAAACGTCAGATAAAAGCCTTTTTAACGACAGAAAATAATGAATATGCGGGGACGGCGGGAAAGGCGAGCATTTTGTGTTTTACTCTTTATTTTAAGTGCAAAGAAAAAGTTTAAGAAGCAACATTATTTTTTCCTTCCCTGCGAAGGAGCTGTCTGTTCTGGTCCTTGCAGATTAATCGAGTGTTTAAGTCAAGGGCTCCTTGACATTTTGAAGTGAGCTGCGGCTGAAGTGGTTTAGCTGTGACATCCAGTCCTTCGGTGGTGAATTTTTACATTTAATGGGATGCAAGGTCATTTCCCATGAGCTATTTAGGGGACCTTTGTAGCTTCAAAATGGGATTCTTTCCTCAGAAGTGCCTAAAGCTGATTATTAAGCATGATTCATAAATTCCTCAGAAGGTGATCAAGTTAAGTTTATACATTCAGATGGTGACAGAAAGCAGCCTCCTCCCCACCCCACCCCCCCCGTAAATACTCTACACGACCACTGTGGGGCCATTTTTAAGTGTTTCCTTGTTCACGTCCTCCCAGGTGTGCAGCATCCTTTCTGAGAAGATATAGAATCCATTTCCATGCCTCTAAGGAGGGGCGGGTGAAGGTGAAATAGGGAAGAGACGTGAGAAGGTGACAAGGAGCTTCCCACCCCGGCTCCAAGCAGGCAACGCCAAGCACACCTGGGAAGGAGACACAGGAAGTGGTGACAAGGGGGTGGCATTTGTAACACACCTTCACCCCTGAGTACATTTCAGCTTTGCAGTCTCATTTGTAAGCTGGACCTACGGCAGGTGTGTCGTGGGGGGAGTGCACCCCTCCCCCACATTTTGCTATCAGCGTTCTTCACCCTCCATGAGCAGCCTCGCCTCCTGCCGTGAGCTGTTCTCATTCACAGACCCGCAGCCTTTCATTCTGGGCCAAACAGATAAAAGGAAGACCCAAGCAAATGTATTCACGAGAGTTTATTTATGTTGCTTGTGCTTGTCACCTGGGAACCCCTGTAAGACACGAATCTGGAGCCGTGTTCACGCTTGCACAGATGCCGAGGGAGCGGGCAAAGATGGCGGCCCCGGTTCGTGCGGCCTGTGGCGCAGGCTGGGTGCTTCCCAATCGCTCTCCAAGGGCCTGAGCCCAGAAGACACCATCATCTTTCACAGACAACAAAACTCCCAGGTCTCATTCTGTACCACGAAGGCAGAAAATCCACAGTTTCAAATTTAAATTTGACCCGTCATCCTTTTGAAATAGGTTGTCCGTCCCTGCCCGTCTCCCCTGCAGAGACTGAGGGAGCAGCACAGCTCCCCTTTGTTTTGAGAAAACCTGCAGTGAAAGTCCTGGCTGCCTTGGGCTGGAATTGCTACTTCAGCAAAAAGAGGCCTTTGCATGATCCACCAGACAGACGTCAGTTGAAGTTGTAGATGTGGGTACCCAAGTTTTCAAGGACACTTCTGCTACCAAATTCAGAAGATACCTTCAGTACAAACTTTGAATAAAGCAGGATAACAGGTTAATGTCTGTAGAGTTTTTACTTTGAAACTCTTTACTTTCCGGTGTTCAATTTAATCGGAGCTCCATTGGGCAACGTTATTAAAATGATAACTGAAACACAGGAGGGTATCGTGCTGAGTGGAGTACTTCAGACAAAAACAAGTGCAATGTCATTTTGCTAATATGTAGAATCTCAAGAGAGAAATAAACAAGCAGAACGGAAACAACCCCATAGCTAGAGAACATGTCGATAGCTGCCAGATGACAATGGAGTTGGGGTGGTGAGTAAAAAGGGGGAGGGGTTCTGAAGTACAAAGTGCTTATCACAAAGTCGTCATGGGGATGTAGGGTGTAGCATAAGGAATTTAGACAATAACATTGTCGCAACTATGTATGGTGTCAGATGGGTACTAGATTTATCAGGATGGTACAAGTTGCAGTCTAAAGAAGAATGGACTGAAAAGAATTTGACTGTCAAGATGTTGATCTAGCGTCTTGCCCTTTCATTCCGTAGGGGGCAGAATTCTCACTCTGGGGCTGTTAGTGATGCTGGTCATTTTCTTCTTTCCTTTTCTCTTTCAACATTGCTCCTGTTTGAACATTCTCTTTATGTCTGGTCTATTAGAAGCCAGCTAGACTATCCCTCTGGTTCCATATTTAATCATCTGGGGTATCTCTCCTGTGACTTCTACAAAAGCCCACTGTCCACGTGTGAGGAAATGAATAAACAGTTCGTGTCTTCATATGACGGTGGACATTGTAGTGACAATGGATAGACACTTAATGTGCAGAGATGTGAAGCTGAGGGAATACATGACAGTAAGCTGTTAGGGTCACATCATATGCAGATAATTGTGTGTTGAAATATGGTGAGTTATCAGGAAAACCTTTCAGAGATATTGCTTGGAATTATTTAATATAATCTTCTCAATTTCCAAATGGGAAATCTGATATGTGGGCAAGTTTACCTAATCATCAAATTCAGGTGATTAGCTGCAGAAGTGGGCTTGGGAGCCAAGTCTCAGAAGGCAGGACCCTTCATAGCACTCTGCTTTGCTGTCTTTTGACAGATCCCTGTCATTTGTAACTTCTTACACTTAGTAGATTTGAGAAGTAGCCCACCTATGCTGGTTGCTACGTTGGTGGGTTCAGGGAATTTCGCTAAAGAGCTGAACCCTATTTTTCTTTTGGATGTCATTGTGAGATCCAGCCTTACGCATACGTGCCATGTCAGTGAGCTGTGTTAATGTTTCTGTCTATGATATTTGTGCCCTCATGTACGGGGTCCAAAGCTGATAGTTTCCTAACTCTACACCCAGCAGATGCGTGGACCTCTCTGAGCATCCACAACCGCATCTGTAAAAGGAGAAGAATAAGTCCTTCACAGGGTCCTCAAGACTTAGAGAAAAATCATTGCTTATGACCACACCTTTCCTACAAAATTAGCGTCTCACAACATCTCTGCCTCAAGCTATGAAGAAGGTCCCAGACAGGGATTGTCTCCCCCAGTGAGTGTGACTATGTGTTTTTGTAGACGATGGGAAGAATGTTAATGTTGTGTGTCAGGTATAGGATAGTAAGTCTGGCACACTGTGTACTAATGATTAAAATTGTAAGGGCCAGCTTGGCATGACGCTGCCGTTTCTGATGCACAATTGTAAGTCAGTACCTCATGACCAAATGATTGCCTATGACAACTCAACTCTTCTACTTTAACTGAATTTTTTTTTGTTTTCTATTTTATTTGCACTTACAGTTGACATTCAATATTTCAGGTGTACAGCCTAAAATATTGTACAAAGTGATCCCCTGCCTAAGTCTAGCATCCACCTAGCACCATACAGAGTTATTACAATATTATTGACCAGATTCTATATGCCAGATGTGGCCAACCTGTGCCCCAGGATGGCTGTGAATGTGGCCTAAAACAGATACTTAAAACATGATGAGATTTTTTTTGTGTGACCTTTTTTTGTTTTAGCTCATCAGCTATCGTTAGTGTATTTTATGTGGGACTCAAGACAATTCTTCTTCCAGTGTGACCCAGGGGAGCCAAAAGTTTGGACACTCCTGTTTTATGCTGTCTTTTACATCCCATAGCTATTTTGTAACCATCAATTTGTACTTCTTAATCCCTCCCCCTTTTTCATACAGCTACCCCAACCCTCTCCCATCTGATGACCATCAATTTATTCTCTGTATCTATGAATCTCTTTCTGCTTTGTTTGCCTATTTATTTTGGCTCTTGATTCCATGTGTGAGTGAAATCATACAGCATTTGTCTTTCTCTGTCTAGTCTATTTTGCTTAGCACCTCAGCTGTGTTTAGGGGTCATTCTCTGCTTTAACTTTGGCATCTCCACTTCTCCAAATGTCTGCATGTGTGTTTAACTCAGCTGCACACAGGCACACCCTACCTTCTCACCAGGAGGTGGGCCGAGAGGGTGAGGTTGGAGACAAGGCCTCTCACCGGGAACTTCTGGAGAAGACAGACACTCTGTGCCCTGGTGTCCCCTGGCAGTGGCCAGGAGCACAGAATCTTGTTAGAGGTTAAGTGGATATGTCTTTTTAGAGAAAGGTTATCAACCGTAATGTTTCGCCAACTTCTGTTTTGCCTGCCTGTTCTCGTCATCCACATAACTACCAAGGTGGAGTCAAGCCCTCTTACAGGAGATCATACCACCCGGGCCCTCCGAGAGCCCTCATGGCCAGTGTGTCTGCTTGCTGACCTTGGCAGCAGCCAGACTAATGGCCAAGCTCCCTGAAGTGGTCTGTCCCATAATGGCTCAGCACGTGGACACTGCCTATGCCTTGCCATGGATGATACAAATTCATCTCTTATCCTATGACTCCTGGAGAAGAAGATGAAAATCTTTTAAAGATATTAAAATAAGCTCCGAGGCTAGGATGTTCCCTCCACATCTGCTGATAATCAGAAAAAAGAGAGAACAGTGCCAGACAGAAATGTAGAATTTTATGTAAAGGGAAAAGACAAGGTTAACATAGTCGGATCAAAAATAGTCTCTTTTTATTTTTAAGTATTATGATAATAAAATGTGTCCTTGGGTGCTATTATAAAAAAAAAAAGAGAGAGAGAAATACTCATTTCTGGGGCTCTGAAAGGCCGCTCCAAGCCACCCGGTAAGCTTTCGTGCGGCGGGATACACATGGAAATCTGGTTTCCTCCTTCGCTGGTTTTAATTGTCTTGCTGGCGTCCTCTGTTTAAGGACTTAGGTCTCATAATTTAATAAGTGCAAATGGAGTGAGTCGTCTCTGTGTTGATCCCAACATTAATAAACCCTGATCCAAGGCTACAGTTCGAAAAAGATGGCGTTTATCTCCCACGCCTCCCCCTCGTTAATACTGAATGTCAATGGGCCCACCGCACATTTCCAGATCAGGCTTGGAGCTCAATTTAGATTTGTGCACATTCAAAGTTCTTAAAAACCCAGGCTCTATTCAAATGTGGGGTTTTCACTGCACACACAGCTTTAATCAAAAGTAGAGCTGTATAGAATGGTTTAAGTTTAATCCAAATCTCAGCGAATTTCGTGAATCTGCCCGCTCCGGGCTTCCCACGCGTGGGCCTGCAGATGCTGCTGTGTTTGTGTGTGACGGAGCGTGGCTGTGCCGGGCCAGGCGCCGCAGCTCAGGCCCCAGAGGGCCTTCTTGCCTTCATGTGATTTTTAGTTCTGTCTCTACGGGGTTGCATGAGCAAAATAAAACTCATATTTATTGATCAATAATGGCTAATGAAGCATGACTTCTCCTTGAACGGGCTGCAGTACTAACCAACTTGGGCCACAGATGAGAGGGTTAGAAATTTGAGGATCCCAAAAAGACAATGTATGTGCAACAACAAAGAGCTTGTGTGTGTGTGTGTGTGTGCACATGTGTGCACACCTAGATGGGGGGAGGTATCATCATGCCAGACAGGGCTCCAGAGGGAGAAAATAAAATCTTCATCAAACAAAAAGACTTAAGCTGTTATTTTTTTTTCGACTGGAATAGAATGGTTCATCTCACACAAGGAGAAAGTACTAAAATGCATCTAGGTTTTAGAATTTTAAAAATACAACATGCAATATGCAGCAGTTTTAAATTTTCAGTATTAAGTTAAACATACTTCTACCATCTCTTTTAGTGCTATCTTTTCTAAAAAGTCAAATAAAACACTTTTTTTTAGCACCATTTGTCAAGGAGTTGCACAGGGAAGTAGAACTGATAACTTTCAATATTCCAAATGGAAACTAATTTTCAAAAACAGATCAAGTTAGAAGGGGAGGCTCACACACAGGCTGTGGAAAGAACTTAAAAGGTGCAAAGTGGCTCTTGGATTAACAAGATGGACCATTTCCACGTTTCGCACACTCGTTGGCTGGCCCCAGCCCCACTCCGAGGAGGAAGGTCGCATTGAGTTGGCAGTTTGCAGAGCAAGTCAGGGCCACACAGTGCCCATACGGTCTCTCGTTTTCTGTGACCAGTGGGTTGGGTGGTTCAGTTCTTGGTGACAGCCCATTCTGCTGTGTTCTTTTCCTCCTCACACTTCCTTCTGTGAGGGCCCCCCGTAATAGCACTAACGGACCAACAGCCTGAGTCTTGTCACCGATGGAATGTCACCAAGTTCTGACCGGTGCCACTGGACTGGGTTTAGACACTGACTATTTTCCCTTCTCCCCTGAGCTCTGCACAGCAAACATCCTTCTGCCTTCTGCCAGAGAGAAGTGGTGAAACTCAAATCCGCTTAGGAAAGAATTTGCTTTTCATTCAATCTGTTTTTAAATCAGATTTATTGAGTTATACTTTACATATAGTAAAAATTACCTCTTGAAGCATATGGTCCCTGAGTTTTGACAGATGCTGACAGCTGTGTAACCGCCACCGCAATCACCACATAGAGAAATTCCAACAAAATGCCCCCTCATGCCCTGTGTAGGCATTCCTCTCCCCTCATCCCCAACCCCTGGCAACCACTGATCTGATTTCTGCCCCTATAGGGTTGCTGTTTCAGAATGTCACATCTGGAATTATACACTTGGTATCCTTTGGTGTCTGGCTTCTTTCACTTAGCATCATGCTTTTGAGGTTTGCCACGTTGTGTGTGTCTGTGTGTGACCACAGCTTCACTGGTCCTTTCTCTAGCTGAGTAGTGCTAGGAGGTCTGAATAGGCCAGACACAATGGTTGATGGACGCTGGGGTTGTCCCCACTTGGTGGCCCTTAGGAGTTAGACTGCCATGAACGTCTGTGTCCAAGTACGTGTGTGGATGTATGATTCACTTCTCTTGGTAACCACCTCGGCGAGAAACGGCTGGATCACATGCTAAGGCACGTCTAACTTTCTAATGAACTGCCAGCTTCTTCCCAAATGGATACATCATCATACGCTTTGACCAGGAGCATGTGAGCATGACCAGGAGCCTGTGAGCATGACCAGGAGCCTGTGAGCATGACCAGGAGCATGTGAGCATGACCAGGAGCATGTGAGCATGACCAGGAGCATGTGAGCATGACCAGGAGCCTGTGAGCATGACCAGGAGGAGCCTGTGAGCATGACCAGGAGCCTGTGAGCATGACCAGGAGGAGCCTGTGAGCATGACCAGGAGGAGCCTGTGAGCATGACCAGGAGCCTGTGAGCATGACCAGGAGCCTGTGAGCATGACCAGGAGCCTGTGAGCATGACCAGGAGCCTGTGAGCATGACCAGGAGCCTGTGAGCATCGCGGCTGATGCACGTTTGCCAGGACTTGGTACTGTCCATTTCTCTCCCACATCTACAGACATCAAAATAGCCAGGTAGTGGTGTCTCGTTGTGCTTTAATTATGCTCCGTAACGACGAATGACGTTGAGCATTTTAATGGGCTTATTGGCCATACTTACATCTTTTTGCTGAGGTGTCTACTCACATTTTCTATTGACTTGTTTTAAGAGCAGCTTTAGGTTGACAGCGAACTCAAGTGGAGAGCGCTCACACTCACACCCCTGCCATCAGCCTCTCCCACGTCAATGAACCTGCACTGACGCGTGACCCTCCCCCAACGTCTACAGTTCACATCGAGGTTCGGACTCGATGTTGCACTTTCTATGGGCTTTGACAAATGGATCCATCATCCTAGTATCCCGCAACATCACCTCACTGCCTGAAAACCTTGTGCTTTCCCTAGGCATCCCTCCCCCCTCACTCAGCCCCAGGCAACCACTGGGCTCCTACTGTCCCCATAGTTTCACATTTTCCCGAATGTCACGTGGAATTGTACGGTATTGAGCATTTTCAGATTGGCTTCTTCCACGTAGTCATATGCATTGAAGGTGACTGACTCCTTGTCTTTTTGTGACTTAATATCTCATTTGTTTTTAGTGCTGAATAGTATCTCATTGTCTGAATGAACTATTGTTGAAGGACATCTCAGTTGCTTCTAAGTTTTGGAAATTATAAATAAAGCCGCTATAAATATCCCTACGCAGGTTATTGTGTGGACGTAAGTATTTAATTAATTTGAATGAAACCAAGGAGCACAGTCGCTGAATCGTATGTTAAGAATGTGTAATTAAAAACAAAAACAGAAGCAAGAAACCTGCCAATGATATCAACAGTTGGCCTCTGAAGTTTCGTACCACCTGAAACAAAACACTTGAAATTTTCTAATAATTTACAGGTGAGTGAGTGCACGTACCAGGAGGTGAGTGAATTTCCTTTTCAGAAATGGCAGTAAATTACACGCCCAAACCTTTCACACAGTGTCCTTACGTGGACCTGTGGAAATTCAGCTTTTCCTGCTGTCCCATGTGGCTCTGGGCTTCTACTTTAGTCCCAGCCCATTGGTGAGCGTTTTTCACAACTATTTCAACAATACGACCTGAAACACAGTTCTTTATTTCATACCTTGAGCAGCAGAGGTTTGTTTTTGGGGGGTTTTGTTTGTTTGTTTTTCTTGAAGCTAATGGTATGTACGTGCCTTTGTTTTTCGTCAGTCTCTCTTTCCACGTTGATACTGCACTAAATAAGCATTTGAGAAAAGAAAAAAATCCGAATTACAGAGGTGTTTATTGTCAGTATATTTTACTTGAGAGAAATAGGCTCTTAAGAGAATAATTTTACCGAAAGGGCTTGTGTGACTCAGTTGTGACACGATGCACCCCAGCCGTGACTTGTTTGAGAATATCACCTCAATTCCATCCAGATTGACCCCCGTGGGGGGTGGAGAATGTGGCCAAGTCTACAATCCACATGGTTGGCCAGCCTGTCCTAAGCATCGTGTGGCCGTTTTGTCCTCTGCTCTGTTTGGTAGGGCGTTGGGGGTCATTGTCATTTGTCGTCTTGCTGTCATGGACCCATAACTCTAATCCAGGGGAGAGAAGATAAACCTGTACAGTCCCACGGGGCAGGCGCTTACAGAAGGAAGAAATCAATCAGGAGTCTGGAGAGTGAAGAGAAAAAAGAAAGAAACAGAAAGTGTACTCGGAATCTAGACAATTCTCCCAACCGAAAGGAGGCCGTGGGAAGCAGGCCCCTGGGAGCGCCGGCCCGCTCCACAGTTATGACCGTGGAGATGGAGCTGGCTCGGCCCCTGGGGACGAATCAGCAGCTGCCACCGTTAAACTCTTCATGCATTGGATCGTTGCTATTTACTCACACCATTTGCGCTGTCATTTAAGTAGACACGTAAATAACTCACAGTTTTGTTTTTCTGCATTGGTGTTTAGGAGCTCTGTAAATCTGAAAGATGTTCTCCATCATTTTATATTGCATTATGCTCTTGCTAATCCAGATGTTTCCCCCCTAAACTTTGGCACTGGTAGTTTTTTCGTGTTGAGGTAAAATATGCACAACGCGCACTTTACCATTTTAACCATGTTTAAGGTTAACCGTTCCGTGGCACTAAAGCGCATGCCCGTGGCTGTGCAGCCATCTCCATCCACCCCCCCAAAATTTTCCACTTTCCCAAACGGAAACTTTGCCCCCATGAAACCACCACTCCCCACCCCTCCCCCGCCCCTGACAACCACTCTACTTTCTGTCACCAGGGATCTGACTATGGAAGTGTCTCAGATAATTGTCCTTGTGTGACCAGCTCATTTCACTTAGCATGACGTCTTCCAGGCTCATCCATGCCATAGCTGTGGTGCAGTTCTTTTCCTCTTCAAAGCTGAAAACTCGGCCATTACACTTACGGGCCACATTGTGTTGTCCACTCATCTGTCCCCGGGCACTTGGGTTGCTTCCACCTTGTGACAACTGTGAATAATCCTGCCACTAACATGAGGTTACAAATGTCTGGTCACATCTCTGATTTCAGTTTGCGGGGCAGGTGACCAGAGGGGGAATTACTGGTTCGTGCGGCGGTGACTCTAGGTTTGAGTTGTTCTGAAGACCTGTCGCAACTGTGCCCTCAGAGGCCACGCTACGCTACCTTCCCGGGAGCCACGTGCCGTCTCCCCCAGCCTCGCCAATCCCCGTTCTCTCTTTCGTCCTTTCTCTTACTTTCTTTCCTTCCTTCCTTCCTTCTCTCTCTTCCCTCCCTCCCTCCCTCCCTCCCTCTTTCTTTCACTTATTTATTTTTCAATAATAGCCATTCTAATAGATATGGACTGGTGTCTTATCGAGATTCTAATTTGCATTTCCCTAGTGGTTAGCTACTGGCCATTCCTTTAGCTTTTTTGGACACTTGTCAGTTCAAGTCCTTCGCCCATGTGTGACCTATGTTGTTTGCTGTTGTTGAGTTTAATGCCGTTTTCCCATGGTTTTCAAATTCGAGACGGTTCTTCTACAGTCGGCCAAGGTAATACATTGGGTGAAAAACAACATCTTATTTTGTTACTAGAATGTCTTTGGAACGTGGAGCCCAGTCTGTGTCTGGTGTCACCTGTGGGAAGCTACCTCGATCTCTTTGCCTTGGTGTCAAACTGGGGTGTGAGGATTTCCCCATTAATGACGCAATGCCTGTGACAGCTCTGGATGCCATGGTACTTACCTAGCCCGGTAAGTACCTGATTCACTTTGGTTTAATCTGAATATGGATTATCTGTTTTGGGTCTGCTGTAAGTGTTCTACATTTCTGAGAGGAGGGAAGAAACACAAAGAAAAGAAATGCAATTATCTGACACAAGACATGTTAGCAGTGCTTTTTATTCTGTGATAGAATAATAAAGGGAAAGGGCAAGATAAGTGAATTTAATAAAATTCTGTACAACATTGAGTGTTTGTATATATTCATGGTCTGCTTAATGGGTAAAATATTGCATATGTAGCAAATACAGATAATTAATTTTGTTTCCTGCGAGCAGCGGCCTTGGGTCTCCGCCGTGGCGGGCAGCTCAGGCAGCTGCAAACCGCCCTCCCCGCGGCGGGGAGACACGAGTCGTTGCGCCTGAGCACACGGGCGACCCGCCAGGGTGCACGTGGCGCTTTTTCCTCTCAGAAAGTTGCGAAAAGCCAACGTTTCCACAAAAAGATATGACACTTCCCGAAGAGGAGCACACGTCATGACCGGATGTCACGTTCTGAAAAACGAACGCTGAAAATGGGGTGCGAGTGTGTGCGTATCGGTGTGCTCTCACACCTGAAGCATTTTTTCTGATTCACGGCCTCCGAGCATGGGAGCGAGGCGCAGTGCGCTGGGCCACGCGGCCCGCTAGTCCCGTCCCTTCCCCGATGCCCACCACGCTGGACAAAACGGGCCACTGGGTGTATTTTCAACTCAAGACCATTCTAAGATCTTCCGTGTCCCTTGTGAATGGTTAACGTCACACCCTGTATACGTTGTGTACGGAAGAGACGCCCAGCGTGCCTTGCGGTGCTTGTCACACTGTCACGTTCAGAACACTCCTGACACCAGCTCTGTGGGCCTCTTCCCCCACCAGGCGGTTGGGCAGCACCGGCGGGGGCTCCTACAGTTGGACTCAGTTCTCATACTATCTACCCGGAGATGACAGCGGCAGACCCCACGGCTTAAGGGCTCGGTCCCAAAGAGACTGTCCCCCACTTCAGATGCTAAGGGAGCCCCGCCCAGGAGTTTCTGTCTCTGTGGAACTAGGGTGCCATCACCCCCAGGTACGCGGATGTGCTCACTGACTCGGAAGCTGCGGGAACCCCATGCTGTTGGGATTTGCTGGAGACCGCTGGTGGGGGGCCTGGTCAATCACTACCTCGTATCGCCTCCACCTGAGGGGTCCCCCTCTGTTTGGGGGTTGAGGAGAGTCAGCCTAGACCCGCACTGCGAGAATGTGGGCTTCGGTGGCCGGAAGGGCATGCGCAGGACGTGTATGTCGGGGTGTGTGAAGGGCTCTCACTCCCCGAGACCGCGCTGCTGGGCCCCAGGCGCCCACACTGAGGCGAGGGGAGTCTAAGGGGTGCGGCGATGACCCCCTATTGTCAAAGCAGTGCATACGAAACCCCAAGGTTTCAGATTCGTCCTTATCCAAACCTACTCGAGCGCATCCGCGGGCACGCGTGCAGGCCGGTCAAGGAAACAGGCCAACGGTTGCGTTTCCTGCGCCACCCGACGTCCTGCCTCTTCCCAGGGCCCCCCCGCCATGCTGTGGGCCCTGCGGTGGTCAGTGTCCCACGCTGGACTTGGGCCTGCAGACTCTGCTCTTCCCGTTCTCTCTGCCAAGAAGTAGATGTGTTCAAAGTGAAGTTCAGCAGAGACTGAGGGTGGGCTCCGTAGGAGCCGCCGCCCCCTTCGCTTTCAGTGGCAGTGTGACTTACAGGCGTCGTGCTGTCATCAGTGGAATGTGAAGGGATCAAGGGTCCTGGTGGACTTCCTCCCCAGGCCAGGCACCCCCTTCTTAGTCCATTCGGGCTGCTCTGACCCATGCCATGGACTGAGGGGCCTATGAACAGCAGTTCTGGAGGCTGAAATCCAAGGTCACATGAGGGTGAGGGCCCTCTTCCAGGCTGCAGACGGCTGCCTCCTCCCGCGTCCTTACACACGGCCGGAAGAGTGTGCATGAGCTCCTGTCATGAGGTCTGAGTTCCATTCATGGGGACCCCAGCCCCGTGACCCGATCCCCTCCCGGAGGCCCCGTAATCTGGGTACCATCACACCGGGGGCTGGGATTTCAACATGCGAACTTGGCGGGGGGATGCAAACATTCAGCTGGAGCACTGCTCCCGGGTGGTCCCATCGTGCTCCCCGAGCCCCTCCAGGGGCAAGTCTTGGACAGGCTTTTCCATTTAGTCACTTAGTATTAGCTAAGCACCTACTGTGCGGCAGCACGTCAGAAGTGTTGAGAATATAATCGTGAGACAGAAATGGGCTTTGTCATCAGTCTCTTCAAACAGCCCCCAACAGCCCCCCCGTCTCTGAATGCAAGTGCCACCCACCCCTCACGTTGAAAGTGGAGCAAAATTCCCTAATTTGGGCTGAGTTCGTGGTTTCCTCTGCCCAAGAGAAATGACCTGGGGCGTATGAAGATGTCCGAGGTAGACAACGGGCTGTGGGAGGCCACCCGGGGACGGCAGCAGCAGACGTGTGGCCATCCCGACATGGCAGGCACTGCCCAGCTCTCAGCCGGAGAAGCCTCGCCAGTGACCCCACACCCCACAGCGTGTGCTGGAGCCTAAGAACCAGCCAGCTGGAAAACAATGCATCATTGTTTTAAGCTGGATAATGAGTTTGGGGGTGGTTCATTGCACAGCAGTAAAAATAACCCCCAAACAGACAGACGTAGAGTTCAGTGAGAACCTTTGTTGTTTTTAAGACAATGGCAGTAAAGCTGGATAAAAGGAAACCCCAGCTAATGGAGGGGAACTTCTGTGGTGTAGAAGGTCATAGAAGAGTCCAAGACATCGCGCCACCTTGAGCAGGATGGGAAGGACGAGCTGGGCGGAGGATGGAGAGGGGTCAGGCAGCGAGCACCCAGCGGGGACGCAGTGAGAGTGCACAGCACTGCGGGGGGCCGGGCCCGGCTCCCAGCAGGGGCCCAAAAGGCATTTGCTGAATGACTGAACGGTCACGGCCAAAGCACTGAGTCCGTGGGGAAGGAGCCAGAGGAGGGTGAGAAGCAGGATGCCGAGCTGGGACTCCACTCTCGTCTGCACCGTGGGACCCCACCCCACTCCTGCAGCGCCGCTCAGTGACCCCCACAGCCCCGCCTCCGAAGTATTCGGAGTTTCTCCATCGGTCTCAGCCAGGTGGTTCCGAACCCGCCGATTTGTATGAAGCCGGGTACTGCGTGCCGTGGTGCTTACGTCCCCACATCCTAAGGTGCATCCTACATCTCCCACGCACTTCTTGTTGATAGACAAGCCGAACCCTCTCCAAGACCTCTGTGTGGGGGACTGTCCCCGATGGAGCAGGCTACTATAGGTGAGGGGCATACGCATTGAGGGTGCATTCCGGGCATCTTCAGGAACGGTCCTCATTTGACAAAGACTTGGCACATCGGGAGCTGCAGTGACAGGAGGCATCAACGCGCTCTGATAACTGCTGTGCAGTGAACCTGCCCGAGCCCCTCCTGCCCCCCTCACACGGCGAGGCCCCTGTGGGCATGAGTGGGCACACGGAGCGGACCCCTGACCTGGCCGCAGACCGGTGTCCTGTGAGGCGTGAGCATTCTGCCTGCCTCCGCTGGCCGCTCCTGGTCTGGGATAGACACCCAGCCCCATTCTCAGGTGCTTTGTTTTTAGTCACAGGGTTTGATAAGATTCAGGTGGGTCTCAAACAGCCCGAGAAAAGCCGGACATGACTGTGCTCAGCTCCCACCATGCTGTCCCATCCCCAGCTTCTGTCCAACTAAGCTAGAGTAAAAGGTGACTTTCCTAAGGTGACGGTATTAGGCCGTTCTGTCATTACCCAACTACTTCCTTTTACTTAGGGAGGTAAGATATCTGTAGCATCAGGGGTCAGGATATTATCTGGCCCAATCTCTGATCCTTTATACATTTTAAAGCAAATTATTTTAATCGCTTCACCTTAAAGATTGTTAGAGCATGTGTCCCTTTTTCAAGAGGGAAACTAAATGCCATTTCACACGGGATAAACCCTAGTGTGTTGATTGACAACTTATATATTGCTTCATTCTAAGCACCAAGGTTATGTGATCACAAATCGATCTTTGAGAGATACCTCCTATAGCTGAAAGCACCTCCTTCACAATGGGGCAGACATGCTGCATTCATTGAACATCATTAATAGCACCCATTTGTTTAAAACAGTGAAAATACTACATCCTGTTTTTCCTTAAAAAGGTGTCATTTTGTGTGTATACTGACAGCACTAGCTGCTAGAAATAGATCGCAAGTGTCACCTGAGAATGAAATGCTGCATTGTATCCCTCATGTCACTTTATTCCTAAATTAAAACTCAAGCATGCAGCAGCAGCCCCAGCCCTGACTTGTGTGGTGACTTCCCTCCAGTCACTTTCTTTCTTTGTATCTTAGTTGCCCCCCGGGTAGGTGGCAGTGAGGACCCTGCCCTCATGGGGTGAAGTGAGGATGACACTTGGATGTTCTCACGTGCATAAACATAATTGCGAGCTGTGACGTGATTTGAAAGGACCCACGGTGCTGTGGCTGGTGTAGTCTCACCTCTGAAAATAATTAGCAGAGATGCGATCCTAGATCTCTGGGTTCAATGTTGCTGAAATGATAGTTAAAACAGTGGCATCAGATTTAAGAAAGAAACAAGCAAGCAATGTAAGTAAAGTCTTTTAAACTGCCCAATAGCAGCTAATGGATACTCAATGGAAACTAAAACCTCAATGACGTAAGGTTTCCATGGCCAAGGAGAGGTCGGGTGACCCGAAGTCATCTTGGCCGATGCCAAAGTGGGACCTTAGAGCTATTTGCTCAGTTGGTGGATTGAGGAGGCAATAAACCATTTTTTGTTAAATTTACTGGGGTGACATTGGTTAGTAAAAATTACATAGGTTTCAGGTGTACGATTCTATAATACATCGCTTATGTGTTCATCAAGAGTCAGTCCTCCTTCCATCACCATGTATTTGACACCCCTCCCTCCTCCCCTACCCTCCATCCCCCCTTACCCTCAGGTAACCACTAAACTGTCCATGAGTTTTTGTTTCTTTGTTGATTTTAGTTTTATATTCCACATATGAGTGAGGTCATATGGTTCTTATTTTTTTCTGTCTTATTTCACTTAGCACCGTGATCTCAAGGTCCATCTATTTTGTCACAAATGGCAATATTTCATCTTTCTCTATAGCTGAATAATGCACTACCTCAAAGTTGTATGCTCTTTAATTTTAATGACCTACATGGAAGTTTCCAGAAATCCCATGGCCATCTCCTGTTGTGCTCAGTGATTTAGATCCCATTGTGAAATGGTGTGTAGATTATGCTTTCCCAAATGCATTTTTTGAAAGCAATACCCTATCTGGAAATGGTCCCAGCCTTCAGGCCTGCACAAATGCATCCTACAATTCCATGGACAGTGTTATGGACCGAATACGGGGACAGTGTCCCCATAAAAGTTATATGTTGATGGCCCAACCCCCAATGTGACTATTTGCAGTAAGAAACCAAGGTTGGATAAGGTCATAAAGGTGGGGCCCTGATCAGCTAGGTTTTGAGTCCTTATAAGTAGAGATAGCAGAGTGTGATTTTGAGTTACCTCCCTCCCTCTCTCTCCCTCTCTCCCTCTCCCGCCTCTCTCTCTCCCTCCCCTGCCTCTCTTTCTCTCTCTCCCTCCCTCCCCCATCTCTCCCTCTCTCTTACTTTTTTTCTCTCTCTCTCTCTTTCTCTCTTTCTCTGCCATGTGAAAACACAGGGAGAAGGCAGCCATCTATAAGCCAGGAGGAGAGCTCTCCCTGTGAAACCAAACTGCTGGATCTTCAGTTTGGACTTCCAGTCTCCAGAACCACGAGTAAACAAATTTCGGTTGTTTCAGCCCCCAGACCGAGGTATTCTGTTATGGCAGCCGGAGTAGACTGTGACAGATTTCACTAAATTCTTAGAAAGTTTCTTTGCAACTGAGTGTAATTCAAGAGGAAGGCCCAGTCGATGTGCTGTGACACCGTAATTATGTTATTGAAATTTCCCTCTGGTATCCGCAGGCGGCTCCCTTTTGCATCTACAATGCGTTGATATGTATCCAAAGATAATAAAACTCTCACAATGTTAAAGGAAGAAATCATTATACATAAAATATTTTAAAGCAGAGCCAATTTTATATCAGAGGTTTGTGTCCCAGACACACACTTACAGTGAGGGGTGATTTTTCTTTCTTTAAAAATAAACCTGCATTTTAATTTGAAGCAAAGTTTGGTTTAGATTGTTTTCTTTTCTTTATTTAAACTGCCGAAACGTGCTCTTTTCTGCCTGAGAACACTTTTTGCAATATTGCATTTTATTCAGGAGACTTTCTTTTTTCCAGAGAGCCCGGCTTGATTTAATATTTTCCATTTCTTTAGCAGACACCCGGAATAGGCAGAACACTGGGCACCGTGATTGCTTGGGGACAAAGAGTCTCCAGTAGGTAATTAGGCAAATGCCCTTAAACACATATGCACGCGCGCACACGCACACACACACTCACATTCATTTTCCACCAAGACTTGTTTTCATATATAAAATCCCACTGGCCCCGAGGCGACGCCCCAGTGCTCCCCGTCCCAGTGCTCAGCAGCAGGGAGCAGGGCCAGCAGCAGGGGGCCACACAGCCTGTGCTGGGTGAGTCCCCGCCCCATCACTGGTCACTGTGTGACCTTGGGTAACTCTCTTTACCTCTCTGAGCCTCTGTTCTGTTTCCACGACTGGGAAACGAGACCCATGCCTCCCTCACAGGGTCATCATGATCAAATGAGTTGAATGGAATGTGTCAGGCGCTTCTAGCAAAATTCGCGGTGCGGCACCTGCCCTCAGAGTGTTAGCCATTTCCACTCTCTGATCCGCAGGGGGCTTAAATCATAGATCATCTGAAGGAAGGGATACAGCTCTTCCTGTCTGCCGTGGATCGAATTGTCCCCCCCCCCCCCCCCAGAAATCCACATGTGAAGCCCTAACTCCCGGCACATCAGAATGTGACCTGGTTTGGAAACAGTCTTATTGTTGGAGTAACTGGTTAAGATGACATCATGCTGGAGTACAATGCGTCCTAAATCAAAAGAAGAGACAAATGACAGACGCGGAGAATGCCATGTGATCAGGGTGACACAGCTACAAGCCAGGAGATGCCAAGGGTAGACAGCAACCACCAGAATGTAGGGGACAGGCCTGGGGCAGCTTCTCCCTCGCAGCCCCTGGCACCCTGGTCGCGGACCTCCAGCCTCAGACTCGTGAGGCTACATTCTGTTTCTTAGCCACCTGGTCTGCGGTGCTTTCAAAGGCAGCGCCATCAGCGGACTGTTGCTGTCCCCTCCCAGGGGATGTATGTGCTCTTCCAGGACTAGTCACGATGTAATTAACTTTCCCATGCCCACAACAGAGACAAAGTGGGGTCTCCCTGGGTCTAGGTGTGGCCCTGTGGCAGAAATGAGACAGGCCTCCTCCAGTGTGTCATCATGTGCTTCGGGGCATCCCGACACATTATCCAGTCCGGCTACCACACTATCCCTCTACCGGTCTAAGAGTCAGGCTTTGGGATCTCCTCCCTGAGCCCAGCACCCCTCTCTAATCTTTCCCATCCACCATTGTCTGGGGAACACCCAATCCTGGAGTGCCGTCTGTCTGTGCTCTGCCTTTCCCATCCCATCTCCCTAGGGTACAGGTGGGTCTCCCTTGTCCCGGAAGTCCTCCCACCTCCAGGCTGTGGCTCCCAATGAGCCTGCATCTCCACCTCTCTTGGGAACCACTCTCTCCATGGCATCTGTCTGGTGGGGGCCATGAAACTTCCCACATCTTCCCAGGGATCGGGGGACATGATACTTCCCACATCATCCTGGGGATGGGGGGACATGATACTTCCCACATCTTCCCAGGGATGGGGGGCCATGAAACTTCCCTCATCATCCTGGGGATGAGGGACCGTGACACTTCCCACATCGTCCCAGTGACACGTATGCATGAGCGTGAACACAGCACTCAGTGCTGCATGTAGACCATGAGTGAGCTCTTGTGAAAATGAAGAGTGACAGTTGAACCGCCAGTGCACCCAGGGCTCTACTGCTCTCAGGCTGCCCTAAGTAAGCGCAGTAACATGTCTAGGGCTCAGTGCGTGTTCACCGGTATGGTTGCTCTTGGACACAAACTGGCTGGAACAGACACTCACAACTCTTAGGGTCTCTGGGCTCAGCGAGCAGAGCGGGCACCCACTGCTATTCCTGCCCTCAAACCTGCGGCCAGAGTGGCTGGACTTTGATGACTCACATCTCAGCCTTCTCAGCAATGTTGACACTGAGGACCGGGTGACCCAGTCAAGATCTTTGAAAATTGGCCGACAGAAAAGTTAAATTTTAAATATAAGCAATATGCTCTCCTATAGAACAAAAAAAAAAAAAAAAAAAAAAAAAAACATGATTGCATTCAGGTTCCTACACCTACACATCTAAGTGAGAACGAATATAAAACACCACTGACCATCTTGTAATGCGCATTTATGACACTGACATTCATGGAAGCACAAAGCTGCAAGGGGATGTGAGCCGCCTGACTGCTCCCGCTGCACCTGCTGGGCATCCAGCTGCCTTGTTAGTGGTTCAGGTGCAGCAATGACATGGGAGCCCTGGGTTCTTCAATCACCAGCCTCTGCCTTGACATCTACTTCTGGGACTGACTCACACACCGGCAGTTCCTGCTTACGAACCAAAGGCCACAGGGACAAGTCTGTGCACTCTGCACCCTCCTCTCCTCTGTGACAAGTCTAAATGCTCACATAAACTGGAAGAACTGTGCAGAGGACAGGAAGTGTCGTGAGAAGGACAGGAAGTGTCGTGAGGACAGGAAGTGCTGCTGTAGAGAGAACAGGAAGTGCCCGAAGAGGACAGGAAGTGCCCTGGGAAGGACAGGAAGTGCTGTAGAGAGAACAGGAAGTGCCCTGAGGAGGACAGGAGGTGCTTAAGCTGCACACAGTTCCCCCACCATTTTCAACCATGTGGCTTCCATGGTCCCCCTTGTGAATCATCTCCTCATAAAAGCAAACAAACAAAGTCCATTCTCTTGGCCCATCCCTCCCACGACCCCTGCATTCTTTTCTTTCCTTGGTGGCAGAACCTGGTGCTTGCGTGCTACTAGATCCACAGGACGGTTTTCATTGTCCTTTTACATGGCCAGTGAGGGCACTCCCTTCTAGCACGCACTTGTCAGCACTCTGGGATTGTTGGGGTCGGAGTTCCCTCTTCTGCACCTCAATTTGGTCCCTTGGTGATCTTGTCAGCACTGTGGCTTCCAACATGACTCCAATACGAACAATTCCAGATTCATCTTTCTAGACCAGCCTTGTCTGTCATGTCCCTACTGTCTACATCAGCATCTAACAATAACCAATAAGCTAATAAACATTTCACATTAATGGCATTCCTGATCGTCCCCCTTGACCAACTTCTCTTGCAGATTCTGTTGTCAGCCACTGCAGCCTGCCCATTCCTCAGGCCAAAGGTTCCTACACACCCACCTCCAATCTCTTAGAGAAACTGAGGCTTCCCCTCTGCCCATCCTCTGAGTCAAGCCACTTGTCACCATGTTCATTCCATGGGCACTGCCTGCTCCTGACTGAAGACACGGCAGGTCCTCCGTGGCTACTGCCAAACCTCCAAGTGGCCTTCCTGCCTCCACCCGCACTCTGTAGCCCATTCCCAACCAAGCAGTTGGAAGAGCTTCCCAAGTGTAACAGTGGCTCCTGGAGACCTTCCCATGGCTCCCCTGTCCTGTGAGAAACAGTCCTGGCCAATCTGCTGGGCCCTCCAGGAGACATTGCTGCAGTCTTGAGTCTCCTCCTCAGCCTCATTCTCTCGGCTTGGTGACAGGGGCCTCATGCTCACCCTTGAGCATGCCAGGTCCTCCTGCCTCAGAGCATTACTCTCTCCTTCAACATGTTTTCTCCCAGATGTAAGCACCACCCACTCCTTCCTGTCACTGTTCACCCCACAGCCCCCTCCTCAGGGGGCCAGTCCTGACCACCACTTAAAATCCCAGCACACACCTCAGACTTTTTGTGTTCCTGACCCTTCTGTAAGCATTTTAATGCATACACTTGTCACCCACCACCACACTGTTTTATTGACATTTCAATTACGTTTACAGTCGGTATTTACTGTCTCCCTGGACGATGAGACAACAGGTCCCTTCTTGTCCACGGAAGTACCCTGAGGCACACAATAGGCAGGCAATACATATTTTTAAATAAATAAGTTGATGAAGTTAATATCAAAAGGCAAGAAAAATATGTAGAACTCATCTGACTTGGGGAAAAGTAATCAAGGCCCTCAAGTTGGGGACTCCGTTAACCATTCGGGAAGTGGCCCATTACCATGTAGGACACCATTGTGCATTGGGGAGACTCAGCTCCGTGGTGCTGGCCCCCTTCCCCCAGAGGGGCCACAGGGAGCAGCTCGCCTTCCAAGTCCCTGGCTCTTGCCCTAGAAGTTGTTTGGGGAAGAAACTGGATTAATTTTGCCTGCTGGTTGATGACCCATTTGGGGATGGGCCTGATGTATATGGGACATTTACTCTACTCCACTCCCTCCACAACCAGCTGCCTTCCACTGGGGCCAGGCAAAGGTCACCACTCCTCTGTTACCCCGACAGTGACTCTGCGAGCACGGACAGGGACGACGGGGTGGTGCTTGGTGCCCTCAGCCTTGGGTCACAGCAGCAATGTCCAAGTCACCTTTACCCGAAGCAGAGAAGCTATTTTAAGGACCAGCTGGTTCCCGTAAGTATTTAACTGACATGAACTCATCTGTCAGAAGGAAGACAGCGAGATTAGGCCCCAGCACATCCACCACCACACACGGAAATGAATGAAATAATGCACCTAGCGATGCCCGATCTTCAGCTACGCTTTTTTCTCCACTTAATCTCCAACCCAGCACCCTGACTGTAATTGTCCCTTGATAAATGTCACTGAACGGAAAAAAAGAAAAAAATACTGAGTATAATATTAATCATAAACATCTCTGATGTACCCATTAGGAAAGTTTTACTTCACTTTGATTAGTTTGTATTAATTGGCTAAAAGCTGAATATTGTAATGTAGGCCTTTCCAAGGAACCTAGCAAAAGATATTGAAAAAATCAGGCACTTGTCGCCTTGTCATTTGATAGTGTGCTGTTTCTCTTCTAGGGACAGTGTATTATCTATCATCAGAGCCAAAGACTGAATGAGCGAAATTGCTGGACTAGGGATTTTGGATAGTGAAGGTATTTTCTAAAAGAATTTAAAGAGGTTATAGAATGTAAAATAATGTGAAGGTTCTTTTTTTTTTTTTTTCAATGCACATTTAATCAAACTCACTTTGGAATTCCAATATGCTAAACTCAACTGAAGTAATTCATCTTGGATGAGATTATCAGTGATTGTATTAGATGTCATCTCAACATTCTCAGGTCTACGTATTTCCTGGCCCAAGGTCAATGTTCAATACTGGTCAGTTTTAGAAGGCACACACCCACCTAGCACAAGGCGATTGCGGGAGGCGGTGACATTCCACACACACCTCCTGGCGCTGAAGCTGAGAGCTGTCCTGTGAATGTGAAGATGGATTAAGGAGCAGAAGGGCCACCCCCACGCTTCCTGTGTGCTGAGCGCACGCTCCGTGTGCGCACGCGTGTGGCAGACACACCCCCTCCTCTTTAACAGGAGAAAGTGGCCCTTTCTCAGTGTGGAGGGGTCAGTGGCCCTGGATGCAGCCACCCCAGCTCCAGCTGGCATTTTGGGCTCTGAAATGGTGATGGGCACCCACTCCCAGGGCCCACAAGGTTAACCGCTCTTTGATGACAATCAGAAGCCAGCCACTTCTGTCACCGAGGGTGACGCCAGGCCCACGTGGATGGCATTTCAGGAAGGTACCCTCCGCTTCAAAAGGGAGGGCCTGACGCTTTCGTCGCCTGACTTCAGTTTAAACAAAGAAAAGGCCTTCCTGTATCTGTTTTCCTGGCGGTGTGCCCGCCACTGTTTACGAGGCCAGGGCAAATCCAATTAGCGTGTGGCCTCCCTCCCAACCTTATTAACCTGCTCAGCTTTGAGGAACTCCACAGCCCTTGCCAATATGTCATTTGTCCCACCGCCACTGATAGCATCAGCGGAAGATATTCAATGGGCTCCCTTTCACCTCCGCGCAGCTCAGGTCCCCGCCAGCAGCACCATAGCCCGAGTGGCCGGATCTCATTTTCCCACATGAAATGGGATGGCAACTCCAAGGCCTGGGGAGCATGCTGGGACCGACGCGTCCGGGGACAGGGCGGCCTGATCCCCCTTATCAGGGCGGACCCACAAAGGCCGGCCGGCCCGGGCGATTAGCATTCCCGGGTGCGCGTCGTCAGGCCTCTTTCTGTCACACAGACAGATTGAGGCTTTCACTCAGGCTGGCGAATGAGTGACACATGGCCCGACCGGGAGGACAACATTGTTATTTGAGTTAAGAAATCAATTTGTATCAAATGTACACTGTAATTTATGTGTTGGCTTTGAAGAGAACCGAGCTGAGATAAATACGAGCAGGCTGCCTCCATCCCCCCCGTTCCGCCAGCTGATAAAGTTCTTCTGAAGCCCCAGATAGCTCCAGTCAGAGCCCAAGTGACAAACATGTTTAAAGTTGCACAGTGATCTTTAAATCTCAAAAAGAACACCTTGTCGGACATGATAGAACATTTTTTACCTTTTCCCTCTATCTGTCAGAAAGCCGCTGTGACACATTGCTTTAGTATTTTTGCTGACATTTTCTTTATCAAGCACATCTGTTTGTGGTCGAAAGATGCTTATTCCCATTTTCCTCCATCTGCGGCCGGCTCAGCCACGGCCAAAGGGAAGGGGGTACCGGAGCCCCGTCCCCGCCCGGCACGGGGACACCTGGAGGTGGTGGCCGCTGGCGTCAGTGCTTTCAGCGCTGGCCAGGCCCCAGCACCGTCCTGCTGTCAGGCTGCTCTGTCATCACGTCTCCTCCTCCGTCCCCTTCCTGCTTCTCCTCCGGGTCACACTGGCCTTCATCTTCATCGTCACCCTCGTCTTCATCTCTCGCTGCGTATTTATAGAGAACTTCCTGGAATGTGAGTCATTCTTGTCTTAGAGGAAACCCACAGAGGGTGTGCTTCCCTGCTGCTGCTGCTGTGGCTAAATGCGTGGTCCCCTGCATACGCCCTGTCACCCTGAGACTAACGTCGGGGCCCCATTTCCGCCTCCTGGGCACGCGCACCATTCCGGGCATGTGTCACGCGGGAACGGCCAGGCCCCGTGGCCGAGGGCCCACTCACAATGACCCTGCTGGTTCCCTCTTTCTCTTTCAGAGCCAGAAGGGAAGATGCTCCAACTCGGGCTCCTCCACCTGGAACTTCCACTTCTCTGGCCACGTCTGTTCCTCTGAGCCCTGGGCCAAAACCCAACGGGGATTCCACTCAGGTGAATCTGAGGTCGTGCTGAGACACAGGTCACTTCCGCCTGCCATGCGGGGACCACTGGCTCCCGGGGGCTAGGACCCCTGTCTTTCCGTGTGATCGGGGGCAGCAGCTAGGGCACTGCACCCTGTTTCGTGAAATGTGTTCGTCCTCACTGAACACATCTCAGTGGCATTAGCAGCGCCCGTGACCAGTCCCTGAGCATTATGGAAACTCTGGATTGAACACTTTCTGGGCCCGACTTTTACTGGTTCCGTCTCAAACACTCCTTGCCTGCCTTGGGCCCATTTCTCCTGTGCACATGGGAAGGGTGGGGGCAGGAAGAGGGCAGTGCAGGACGTTCTGCTACAGGGACACCATCCCCAATCTGGGACAGTGAGGATCATGGTGTACTACTGGGGGAGCAGTGTGAAAACAAGACCATGACACCCCAACACCAGGGCAGAGCTGGTCAGGAAACTAAGAGTGGCGTGTCCACTGCTCTCTTGCCCCCTTCCCTCCCCTCCCCTTCCTGAAGACCATCCCACCCCCACCCAAAAGACGCCCCCCAACCAGACCCCAGAAAAGCTTCTTCCTTCACCCTTGGCTTATAATCTCAACACCACCTGATTGATCAGTACCAAGATTACCCATTTGCTGGGCTAAAATGTGTGTCCCCAAACACAGAAGATCGTCTGTGAATAAAAGTAATTAACCTTCACAAGTGTCAGCACTTCCTCTGCAGAAAGTATTCAAGGAGCCAGGAGATGAAGGTGGAGAGTTGGCACAGAAGCAGCCAGGCCCTTGGGACATGGCCACGTGGCCCAGACCCTGACCCTGCCCCTGACCCAGCGCTCGTCCAGGGCACTGTTTGCTTTTGTCTGGTAACAGCTTTACTGAGACATAATTCACATAACACACCCTTCACTCTGTCAAAGTGCACAACGCAACGGCTTTCAGCTTATTCACAGACTTCTGCAACTGCCACTGCGGTGGACATGAGGACAGCGTTACCACCTCTGAAAAGGAACAGTGTGACCTTACGTTACCACACCCCTACCCCTCCATTGGCCCCGACCACAGCCCTAGGCAACCACTAATCCCTTTGTCTCTATGCACACACCTGCTCTGGACCTTTCACATGAATCTGGTCGTATCAGTTGTGGTCACGGGTGACCACATCTGTCAGGTAACATGGTGTTTTCAAGGTTCGCGTCTGTGTGGCGTGAGACAGAGCTTCACTCCTTGTCCTTCACTGCGATCCCATTGTAAAGACGTACCATATGCACCTCGTTCACTGTTCATCAGTTGCTGGACATCTGGTTTGTTTCCAGCTTTCAGCTCTCCTGGATAACGCTGCTGGGAGGACTCACAGATGGCTTTTGGTGTGGACACTGTCCCCATTTCTCTCCAGGAGACCTCTAGGAGTGCAGTCACTGGGTCATACGGAAGCTCTCTGTTTAACTTCTGAGGAACGGTCAGACTGTTTTTTCAGTGGCTGCATCTATGCAATGTTTCTATACAAAATTTAAACAGATTTGATGAACTCATTTACCCAGGGGCCCGGAGAGCAGAGGCAGCCAACGGAAAGCAGCACCAGAAATGCTATCATGAAAGGGAGCGGTGGAGCTACAGAAGTCACTGCCAAAGGTGATGAAGAGGGCACAGAAAATAGGAAGGCAGTGTGAGAGCTCAAATAAGCACACAAGTGGGGTCACTGATGTGAGCTGAGCACCCCCATCTGTATCCAGCATCCAGACAGGGTCACTTATAACTGATATGTGAGTAGATTGCTGGTATTATAAAGGCAACGTAACACTGTACTGTATATTCAGCTTAAGAAGTCATCCAAGGTCATAAAATCATGTTAAATACGATATGAAGTTGCAGACAAAGTGATTGAGATAGAAGCACTGTGCATGCGAAACATTCCTTCAGGTGCAGTCCCTTAAAGTCCCTTTGTACCCACTGCAATCCACAAGGGCTGTGGCAGTAACTTCCTTGCTGAGAGGAATGACACGTCTTTACCATATTGTCAATGCCCCCCAGTGCTCCTGGGGTAGTAGGGGCTGTGCTTTCTCAAACGAAACTGGGAAGTCAGTGGGCCTTTGAGGTACTGTTATTATTTTTCATTAATGAAAGACAACGTTGTTATTTCCGACCTGGAAAATGCACACAGTGCTCAGTGGACTGGGGTTCGGAGCCTCTGAAACCTGGCCCACAGATCGCTCACATACATCTTCAAGGGCAGGTGGAACGCTTCCTAATCAGAGGCAGGGGAGTCATAATCCTGAATTACAAAATGTGTATTTAAGTGCCCTTTTATCACTTTCATGCACATTACATACTACTAAGCGAGGTATAAATCTGCATTACTATTAGAAGGCGAGTTAATGAAAAAAATACAGTATTGCATAATATATAATAATTATAAAAACCTGGTAGCATATGGAAGTGAATGGCTAGACCCAGAGCTAAAATCATGCAATGATTCCTTCTTTTGAGACCACCTTGTTTTTTGCTTGAATTTGTTGTGTTCCTGATTAGTACCAAGAGATACTGTTTCAAAATACGTTAAGTTTCAGTCACGATCCCACATGCAACAGCAATGACAGGAGACTGGAGGAACAGAGTCTACAAGTTACTGTTCGAATAATGCGTTAAGGTTGGGATGGCCTCCAAGGCGATTCTAGGGGTGTCAGTAATTCAGGACACAGGGGCAACGTCGATGGAGCTGGAAGAGGAAGATGCTCGGAAAATGGGCACTTACTGAGCTCCTAGAACAGTTTCTAGCATTTGTAATTAAAAAACAAACTTCATTAAAGGGCTTACGTTTTGTCCTGGACGGTGAAGAACTGACAGGCGTTGTTATAATACGCAACGCTTCGTTCTCCAGCAGACTTGAATTCATGCAGCAGCAAAGAGGAAGCAATGAGAAATGGTGGCTATGTGTGCAGGTGGCTGAGGCCCCGGAGTCCTGTCGGAAGTTCTTGCAGGGAGCTGGGAAGCGCGCATGCCCGGAAGTGTTCGTGGGAGGCAGGCCGCAGCCTGTGCGCATGCCTCTACCAGGGGGTGGGAACGAGCGGCCCATACCAGGGCTGGCTGAGTGGGCGTCCGAGCGCGCGGCCCCGGGGCGGCCCTTCACGCCACCAGCCACGTGGACGCCAGCTGTGACTTCTGCATTCGGGCCCCGGGGTGGCCCCTCACGCCACCAGCCACGTGGACGCCGGCCGTGGCTTCTGCAGTCCGGCCCCGGGGCGCATGTGTTGCACATTTATCTGCTCCTGCTTCATGCACCCATCTCTGCCTGCAAGCTCACAAGATGCCCTGGAAAAACGTGAGTTTAGTGATGAACATCATTTGTTACAAAGATTTCACAGGAAGCGAACTGGGAAGGGAAATGGAGGAGATAGCGATGGCCGCAGTGACTGTAGAGGAGGCACGTCCTTCCACGGGAAGCCCTGCCCAGCGGGATGGGACCGGGCTGTGGGACGCTGCGGCAGGGCGTGTGTAAGCGGGACCTGCTCCTGCTGGAAGCCTCCGGGGCCACTGGGACAACACTGAATACCGCCCCGCCCCCACCCCGCCCCGCCCTGGTGTCAGAGGATCCTGCTCTGCTGTGGTCCCATTTATCAATAGTTTATGGGTGCGTTTTACGTCCACCGTAGTTCACATCACATTGTCTGTCTTCCCAACCACACGTGCACCTTGGAGGCAGGAGAAGAGGTCTAATTTATAATCTTATACTCAATATCTGTTACATGCCCTTCGCCACAGTAGGTATCAACACTTGGAAGGAAGTAGGGGAGGGAGGGATGGAGGGAGGGAGGAAGAGAGGGAAAAGAAGGAAAGATGGAAGGAACGGAGGGGGGAACAAAGGAGAAATACCTTTATAAAAGATCACAGATTGAATAGCTTTGATAAACAAAACTGAAGGCTTTATCAGGCCCTAATCACACTTCTTTAAAATACTGTGGAAATGTAATAGATTCTATTAACATTTATATGTCTTCTGTTGCCTCCTTTAAAGTTTCATGGCAAAAGTTTAAAAACATCAGCTCCCATATCTTCTTTATATAGTATTTTTTCTCAAAAACTTAAAATAATTGTGCAGGTATTTTTGAAGATCATCAGCAAAAAAGAAAAAAAAATACACACACAGACACAGACACAGACAGACACACACACACACACACACACACATTCCATCCAAAAGGACGTACTTGTCATAAGGACACCTATTTCAAAACTGAATCCCTACAGAAGTCTGTATTTCAATGTGTGTTAGTCCTCCTGACATCCTGGGCACAAACTTTTTATCCAGTGACCTATTTATACTAAGTTGTATTCTGCTCAGGCCTTAGTGACAAGGGATTTCGATGAAATATACATGTACCTGGCGTGGGCCAGCATGAACACTTGGGCGCTGACATAACTCGTGTGTCCTTGACAAGCCTTGAGGGGTGACGAGGGCCCACCTGGAAAATCGCACAGCCCTGTATCTCGGGCTCACTGTCTCACTCTGATGAGGGAAGTCAGTTGTCTCCTGAGTCTGTGCGCACCCCTCGGGCCATTAGTAGTGATGGCACTGCGCAAACCTAACTCGAGGACTGTTTGGAGGCAGGGTGCCTGAGGTCAGGGTGGGGATGTTGTGGGAATGGGCTTGGGAAACATCTGGCTCTGCCAACATCATGAGACCCCAGCTGTGAGGTCCAAATGACAGAAAGTAGAGCACGAACCACTCATATGGGCCTCTGTCACTACAGCTCAGCCCTTCCTGCCTGGAGCACCCTCTCACCAACACCAAGGGCCCAGTGCTCATCCTCATACCCCCCTGTGTTCCTCTTCAGCACAGGACCTGCCCGGCCACCCCTCTGGACAACACCATGCCCCTCACACATCTGTGCATGGTTACTGATGAGGACGGATTTAAAAACCACACCTTCTAAAGTCACACCCGACCGGGCCCAGTGGGCACAGCTAACCGGAAGGACACAGCCCTGCTCTGGTCGGCAGCTGCCTTTCTCATGCATTCCAAATGCTCTTGCAACTGGGATGCTACTGAATGATCGATGCTCCCAGTTAGAGGTCCCATGGAGGTGGCAGTTTGGAAGGGAGCCCTGGGAGGGAGCAGGCCCCCAGGGGCCCACCTTTGGAGAGGTTGCTTCCCCATGGAGGAAGAGACGCGGTGGCCATCCAGGAACAGGTCTGAGTGACCATAGCCCCTTCTCAGGACACTCGCAGTGGAGCAGATCTAACACGGACCGTATCACGTTCTTGAGTTTTAAAAAAGTGAATTAGCATTTTGCATGGGTGACTTGGAACTGAGTAGAATCTCCATCTCTAATATTATGTAAAATGTGGCAAAATGGCCCTCCTGTGCAGGGTTCGGAAAGGTGTCCTTTTTGTTTCTTTAGTTTTTCCGATGTAGGAGGTGAGTAGGGCTAGACAGCAAGGTCGTGAAGCTATGGCAGTTAAGGCATGACAGAGGGACAGAAAACATAGATGCTACATTTTGATGCGCTTTGCTGAGGTCTGGTATGTTAACTGCGTATATTTTCATGTAACTGCATAGGTAATATATGCATATACAAGAACGCTTACAGAAAATAGCACGCAATATGCAACAGATAATTGGGGCTGATGATCCCAGGCTTTGCAGTGGCTTCCCCGTGGGCTTTCTGGATTGTAGTGCCCCCCTTCAACTTGTCCTTGTCTTCAAGCATGTCCTTCTCCAAGAGCAAGGCCAGCATTCACTCAGAGATGAACTTTGGCACCATTCTCACTGACCTTGTCCTTCACGTCCCATTCTTTGCCACTCAAAATTCTTCTATTGCCTGCTCCCTGCAACCCTCCCCCGCGCACACACACACACACACACACACACACACTTTTTAGGACTAGAACTTAACTGTGTCAGTCTATAGATGCTGGACTGCATACAGAGTGGCCATAAGGCCCATGAATGTGGTCTTAGGCACTGAAAACAGAAGTGTGTAGGATCGCACTGTGTCCTGGGAAGCTTCTTATAAAGCTTAAATAAATAAATAAAATGTTTTGGTGTTAGAAGAGAACAGAGGTGGTGAAAAATCAGTGTTCAGTGAAATTCTCCTGGCCCAAGAACTTTCAGAATCTGTCTGACAGATTTGGAGAGCCTCTAAAAGCATTAATAAAGTCAAGGCACCTTAGGTCTCAAGACCTTTACTGATTAAAGTCTCTCATTGGCATTATTAAATTGTTTGTAGGTTGTGTAATCTGAAACGCCACCATTTTCCCACAGATATTTTCCCAGTAGTATACTGAAAATTATAATAAATCTGTGAAGCAATGACCAAAAAATGTATTTAATTTCTTTGATTGAACATGATATGAACTTTGATCTCACTGTAGAGTGTTTTTTGTTGTGTACACCCTTATTTTTCAGAACATCTTGTCTTGTTCAGACTCTTAAAAATGCAGCAGAGCCATTTTGGTTCCCAACCTGTCAAGCCTTGGCACAAACAATTTGTCAAGAAGCAGCCTAATTATGTCTGGCTTAGGGCTGCTGTGTTAAACAGCAACAATCGCAGGGGCTGAGAAAGAATCTTCTGGCATTCGGGCAGCTCATGGGGCATGATGGGCCTGCTGGGTTTGCTTCCATCGGCCCCGAGTGGTTCGCATAAAGAAAGCTCAACTTGCTTCCCTCTGTCCCAGCTTTCCGAGCTGGGGTTCTGGCGCCTCGACCCTGCTCTGTTGGCATGTCCCCGACTCCCGGCAGTGGCCTGCTCTGTGAATACAGAGCTGGCCCCAGACGTGCTTTCAGCCAAGACGTGCTGACACGACCAGGAGGCTCATTCTGATGCTTAGTGGGAGTGCATATTTCTGCAGGCAAGAGCCTCCTTTAGCTCACTTGTGAATAGCATCGGTACAAAGCATCATACATTCCAAAATAAGGCTGTTCCACATCATCTGTCTGTGCTGTGAATGCTGCAAAATACTCATTTTTAATTGGGAATGGCTATAATAAAAACTGCAAAACAATTTACAATAGAAACATTCACATTGAATAATAAAATAATGGCAAATGTGCATGTGAAAAGATACACTGCAAAAGCATTTCCTGTCATCTTTATGTCAGCGAGCAAGCAAAGAGGAGACAGCAGAAGATAATCCGAAGGCATGTGAGGAAGATCACCCAACGAAAAAGCAGCCAGTGGGCTGGTTTTCAGAAAAATGTGGTGGCTCATCTGATAGTGAGGAAATTCAATTTAATGGTGTGATTTCAAAATTACACACACACACACACACACACACACACACACATTTGACAACATAAAAATATAGATTTTAAAGAAATGCTGCTTATTTACCTGGAGGTAAAAACAGTATCAGAATTACAAAAATACAATCGCTTGTTCACTTACGCATCCATTTGGTCACTACTGCTGTGTGCGTTTGGTGTCACTGAGCCAAGTTCTTGGCAATTCTCTGCTTCTTAGTAACCAATCAAAGTCATCTTACCATTCAAAGTTAAAGTTTTAGGTTGTTTTTTTGTTTTGCTTTTAGAATTCTGAATCTTACAATTAGATGTCAGATAACAGAGAAAAATTCTACTAAATGTTCCTTAAAATTTTGTTTTTAGTTTCTAAAAATTGGAAATTACCTAATTACCTGGATTAAAAATAAATGTTTTGCTAAAAGTTAGGACACATTATGAAACATACAAATTACGAAACAAATCAATGTCTGCAAGGTCCATTATGTAATCAAACATGTGGTCTATATTAAAAAGACAGTTTTGACTGGCATTAGTTGATCGATGGCCCTTTGGCATCACTTTTGACTCTGAATAGGAGGTGGGAAGGGGATGCATGACAGGAAAGTCCTGGGCAGAGGCCTTTATGGGTAGGTACCGCCCCTACTGCCTTCCGGTTGGTCCACAGTCAGAGCTCTTCCCGCCTTCCAGTTGGTCCACAGTCAGAGCTCTTCCCGCCTTCCAGTTGGTCTACAGTCAGAGCTCTTCCCGCCTTCCAGTTGGTCTACAATCAGAGCTTTTCTCGCCTTCCAACTGGTTCACAATCAGAGCTCTTCCCGCCTTCCAGTTGGTCCTAGAGCTTCTCCAGGAAGCTCCCTAATTCTGGATGCATCTTCCTGTGGCTGCTGCAACATATTACCGTAAGTGGATGGCTTAAAACAACAGAAGTTTGTTCCCTCCCAGTTCTGGAGGCCAGAGGGCCAAAATCGAGGCGTCGGCAGGGCTGTGCTTGCTCCAGAGGCTCTGAGGAGAATCTTCCCTCTCCTCTCCCGTCTGGAGCTGCTGGCGGTTCTTGGCTGTGGTGGCATTGCCCTGGTCTCTACCTCCATCCTCACATGGCCTCCCCCTTCTGTGTCTTTCCTTTCCTCTTTTAAGGATACTTGTCATTGAAGTTAGGGCCCACGGGATAATCCAGGATGATCCCCTCACTCAAGATCTTTTCATTAATTCCATCTGCAGAGGCTCTTCACCCAAATAAGGTCGATTTGCAGGTACCAGAGATTAGGACATGGCCATATTTTTGGGTGCCACCAATCAGCCTACTGTGCTGGGCAAGTTGCCTCCCCACTTCACCCAGCGTTTCCTGCTCTGTTGTGCTCTCCCCACAGGTGAGATCTGTGTGGCGGGAGGGATATGTACAAAGTTGTTAGTAAAACCTGTGAATCCCTGAGTCTGATCAGTTCCGGGTAGAAGTGGGACACGCATTAATCCAGCATGGTGGGCACCGAGCTGGCCTTTCGGGGCAGTTGTCTTGAACAAGCTGTATGAGGGACAGCTCCTTGGCCACCAGAGAATTAACTACCATTCCCTCTGGACCTGATGAACCTTTGTGTCCACATGGTTCTAGCCACAGCAGCCTTCTGTTGTATCGTCACTGTTCACCAGGCCACCCTTCTGTCAGCACCTATCCCAGGACATGCTGCTGAAAGTCACGCCCACTGGCTGCCTCTTTCAGCTCCCACAACTGCATTTCCTCCTTCCTCATCAAACCCTTATCTGAAAGCATCTCCACAAAATGTTTAAGCCAGGTTTACATTCTGCAATCCTCTTATCCATGTGGAAGCCCTCCCTCTGCCTGGGCACTCCACCCCCAGGGGTATCACAGAACCCTGAGTGTGGCCCTGAGCCAGTGGACACCAGGCATCATCCCCCACCTCAGGTACACATCCCAGAAATATTCCCGGAGGATGAAAACCTTACTGCCTCTCAGTTATGCTGTCCATCCCTGCCCCCACCCACCAGGGCTGTCCTACCTTCAATCCAACCGAGACTGTTTTTGGAGAAAAAGCATTTTACCACGTGATTGAATTTTCCCACAGCCTCTGAGGGGGTTACTAGGTACAGGTAAATGTTAAACTAAGTTGGTAGTTTCTATTAATAATTCATCCCACTTGAAATTCAAAAGGCTTTGCTGTGACATTTATGGGGCCATGAAACTCTTCCAGAGGCCCCTCATGAATATGGAAGTTCTGTTGATTCTGTGAAGGTTTTTTAGGTTCATAGAGCAGTCCACTGGCTTTGTCATCTGTCACTTACTTCTAACCACCATAGAGTACTAGAATTCAGGATACAATCTTTGACTATGAAAACGCCTTTCTAAAGAATACCACCATGCTCATGAGAACCACAGACAAAATGGATGACAAGTACCTTAAGCCATAAAAGTGCATAATGACCTGTGCGCAGAGGGAGATTGCTACACAATGACCTATGAGGGACGAGATCCCCACATCTACCTTCACTCGGTTGGAAACTCAGCTATTACCTTCTACTTTATAATAGCAATGTTCGCATGAACTTCAGTCACTAGAGATCTATCACACAGTGGTCTTTTTGAAAGAATACATGACATTCTACTTGTATTTATTTGAAGATTTTTTTTCCATGGGTAATTCATGTTCAAATCAAATTTCATACAGCTTTTAGTTTTTCTTTATTAGTCATGTACAGCTTGGTCCCTTCCCAGCTATTACACATTACTTATGTTTCTAGTTCAGTAGTTTCTCTGAGATCCCAGATATGCCCTACAGAAGGAACAGTAAAACTAAGTAAAATTTTATTACCAGGGAAAATGCCCATGGCTGTAAAAGTCTTTTTAGAGTGGTAATGTTTGGTTTTAATATTTAATAAGCATAAACCACCATAAAGAAACATAACTTATGTTCAGTCCCTTGAAGGATGGTGAGATTTGAAATTGTACAGGTGAAATTTTATCTGATATAACTAAAAAGGCTTTGGATGTACTTCAAACTTAGATCCAAAATCCAGATGTCGGCTAGCTCCAGGGACCCCCAGCCCTTAACGATAACAAGTTCATCAATGGCGTGTTTTGCAGAAACAAAAAGTCAAGAATGTGCAGGTATGTGGCCGTGACTCACTTTTCTAGCATCTGAGGATGAAGTCAGAACGTGATTTGTTGAGAAAATAAATCTAAACCTCAGATAAATGGCTTAAGTGCTTCTAAATTGAATCAGAATAAGTGATAGTATGTTTTGAAATGGAATAACTGCTCCTGAAATGCTTTGAAGGATACTAAGTAAACAATGATGGTATTGTTCATAAGCAATAAATGCCATTCCCATAATTATGCTGGAGCCTATTATTTTTTAAATGGTGAAAAATTTGCTATTAACCTACTTAGAGGAGAGAAGTCAAATGTTATTTATTTCTACTTTGAAGGTACTTCCTTTTCTTGGCTTTTACAGTTGTCAAGTGACACAGATTTATAGCAGTCAATTTCAGAACCCCCAGGGTTCAAGTGTTGGTTGTTTTTTTTCCTTTCTTTTGGTTACGATGTGCGTGGGTCCCCGTCTCTGGTGGGAAACATGACTGGGCTTAGAAACCCTGGGATCGAGGTGGGGAGAGTAGAGACCCCTTGAAATTTATAATCTGTATGTGTATCAGCAGAAACGAAGTTGATTTTTGGAAAGTTGCAAACATAGTACTTTGAACACAGAACGAGAAGAAAAATTTGTTTACTGGTTCAAACTGGGCCACTCAGAGGAATGACGGATACTTCCGCTTGCTTGAAACCACGTGGGCAAACTATGAGTAAATATGCTATCTTATTAAAAGTGCTGCCTAATTACATGAATCTGTTGCATAAAGGAAAGCAATCATGTGACCACGGAATCTTCCAGGGATGGTTTTCAGTGCCATTTACCAGACTTAGCCGTTCATACATGCTGATCAATTTATAGAAAGTTCCAGGGAGAGTTACAGGAGGCGTGACCCAGGGTTCAGCTTGCATGATTCTCTTCCCATGATATAAAGCTTTTGCAGCTTTACAGTTCTACGTAAAGGCATTACTTTGCATTTCAAATCGTATTTTCCTTGCAATTTCCTAGGCTTTATTTAATTAAGGCAGCAACTCTAAACCTTGAGTGTGATGAGAGGGGCCCAAGATGTCTGTTAAAATGTCAGTTCTTACTCTTGAGAACCTGATTCAATAGATGAAGCCCCAAATTCTGAATATTTAACAAGATTCACCAAGTAATTTTGATGCAGGGACTTCATGGACCTCACTTGGAGCAATACTTTTGTACACGGTATTTCTTACCGTTTGTAAATTTTTATGAGAAAAAGGCAGTGACAGCTCCCTTTACTGACACTAACAAAGCATTTCGGAACCATTTGAGTATCACCATTGGCTTCACTCCACCCTGAGACAGTGGTGAGGAAGAAGGCATAGTTGTAGACACACTGTCTGCAGAGCTTCCCCTTGTGACGGAAGCCTAGTGTCATCTCTCAGCAGCTAAATGACCTCCAACCACGTCCCATCCAGCACTTTAAAGTGAGCCTACCAGGGTGTTACGGGCGTAACGAGAGTCCGCACACCCGATAATGAGTGCTGACAAGCTCTCTGTGTACATACGCTGTTTAGCCCGTGCCTGGCACAAAGCATGGGAGACGAACAGCAATTACTATTAGTGTCTTTCACTTCTCATTTAACACGTTTCTAGCCCATCCCTCATGACACCTCTACTCTGACACAGCTAATACTTTTTGGTACTGAATTTCCCTCTTCCAGTCTCTGTGTGGTTTTGAGATCCTGACTGGGGCCGCCTCCAGGGGCCCCATGGACGTTCACAGCAGTACCATTGTCGCTCATGCCTTTCCACCGTTTCGTTACCTCTCAGCGGCTGCAAGGGGCAATTTGGCTGCCAAATGTAAAGGGGAATCTTTTGCCCGTGGGCTTCTAAGCCCCCGTATTCACTTAAAATGGGTCATAGAAATAGGGATGTAATGCTGTTTTCTCCCATTTTGATCAAATAGGAGAAATCTTAACTACTGGGGGGAAAAAAAGAAAAAGAGATAGCCATGATGTTTTTCCCTTCAAAAGAGCTCTGAGTTCTCAAGGATGACAAGTCGGGGGTTCGCTATTGCTATCTTACTGGTCCCAAACAAGTTTAGGTAAACACACCTTCCCCGCTGTCTAGACTGAACATTAAACACCATCGTGCCTCTCGATGGGGATGCCAGCAAAGGAAATGTAAAGCTGTAGTGGGGAAATGCTGTTCAGCATGCAAGATTTCCCTGTGGGACAAAACTTCACAGTTTCACCCCAAACCCAGCACTGCTGAGGTTGTAAGAGGCCATGGGACAGGCAGTAGGAGAACACGCTACCACTTTGATGCTTTTGCTCAATACTGCACTGGCAAAGAAAAAAATCACAAGGAAAGCCTTTAAGAACATAAAAATCCTTAGGAAACAGAATGTTCTAGAAAGAAGGGAGAGTTCTCAGTGTGGCTGGGAAGAAACCTTTCCATGTGAACAAAATCAGCTGATAGGGAAAATGACAGTGACAAGTTAGTGACTTCAACTTAATGGGACATTTGTTGACCAAAGAATTGTGGCCAAGTTGCATCTCCCCATGCCTGCTGTGACTTGAATTAAGTGACGACTCGGTCCCTTGGCTGAGAGTGGCCCCTGCACTCCCTGGGGAGTCATTCACTGGATTGCTGAGGGCTCTGGAGCTCAGAGTGTCTCTGGCTGAGTTCACCGTGTCCTCCTCTCGCGGGTGCCAGCATCCCTCTCTGCCCCTCCCCCCCGCCCCCCCTGTACTCCAGGTTTGAAAGCATCTGGTCCCAGGGCCCTGACCGGCCTGACCAAAATGAAGACCAGCGTCCACTGAACTTGCATGGGGACCAGCTAACCATCACTCCTAGCTAAAAAGCTTGGCTAAAATCTGAATTTCAGAGAAGACTTGGGACAATTGACCCATTTTACCAGTCCTGCTTGAGCAAGTTCTTAGTTGACAAGCGTTCTTTAGACTTGCATGATGTAAGTATACACGCTCGACCTCAACACCACCTTCAAAAGCCATTGTGTTTGTATCACATGTAGGTGGACAAGTTCAATATTTTGTCCCCGGGGTGATAGGAAAAAGATGCATGTGCCCCACCCAACACCCCATTTTGAAGTTTCTCTCTGCTCTGTGTATCAGGACAAAAGCTGCACACCAGACACACGGGTGAAAGGCTCCTTGTGCTCCTTGGAATGCCCTGAACAAGTCGTCCTGGTTTACAAAGGGGCCGTGGTAGGTTCCCGTCCGGAGGGGAACCCTCAAGGCTCACGCCAGCTCCGTCAGGGGGACCGATGCACAGCCAGGGCCCTCACAGATGCTCTGGAGGCACCAGCCACCGACCATTTATTAGCCCAAAGCCGTCCGCAGGACGCATTGTGCGGGGGCTAACGAGGAAGAAACCTCCACGTCTGTGAGCGCGCCACCAAGGGTCCCCATTGTCAGAAGCGGCAGGGGATGCAAATACTTGGCACTGCCTCGCGCTTCGCTTGGGAAAATGCTCCACATCCCAGCGCAGGGAACAATGCGGGACGGAGAGCTGTCATCTCAGCCACAGCGTCTGCTCAGCTTCCTCAAGTGTCCTACGGCTCAGACGTCCCAGCAGCCAGGGAAACGGGCTCCCAGGAAGCGTCCCTTCAGGGGCATTTCAATAAGGACCAGGTGGCGGGTTCCAACTTGTACCATTCTCTGTCTGCTGGAGCCCCAGTTCCCAGTCCACTGAAATGGGTCATACCCAGCGAGGTCCAGAGAGGTGATGTGTCAGCGACTCTGCACAAGGATAGAGTTTGAAAAACGACGCACTCCGTGGGAGGAAGGCCTGCTATGCCACCCAACGGTGGGAGCGCACGAGAACGTGTACCTGGTGACACACTCAAAGCACCTGCGATGCTAGAGGGCGACTGAGGCGTGCACACGTTCCAAGAAACCATGTCTGCCCGATTTTTATCAATCAACGCCACCAAACTCAATTAGACCGACACTTCCCTCTTTAAAATCTGTCTCCCCATCCACCTAAAATTGCTCTTCTGGCCGCAGCTGGGTGCATCTGGTCACAGATTGAATGTTACCAGTGGGCGCCGACGGGGAAGAGAGACGTGGGAAACGATCCTACACAAGCAGGACCTCATGGGATCTATGACGTCCCTCCTCAGACTGTCACTTGAATTTGCACAAGCCCGATTGCTCCCATCTACAGGACGGGGAGTGGATAATGTCCCCAGGGCTGTCGCAACAAATGACACAAGCTGGGTGGCTTAAAGCAGCCAGCAGAAGTTTGTCCTCTCGGTTGTGAGAGTGAGAGGTCTGCACTCACGGTCCCCAGGGCCCAAATGCCCTCCGAGGGCCCCAGGGAAGGCTCTGCCCTGGCCTCTTCCAGCTCCTGCTGGCACAGGTGTCTCTTTGGCTTGTTGTGGCTGTGTCACGTTCCCTGCCTCTCTCTGCACATGGTCCCTCTCCCTGTGTGTGTCTCTATGTCCACTTGACCCTCTTTTCCTAAGGACACCCCTGACACTGGATTAGGGCCCATTCTAATATCCTCATTTTACTTAATACATGTGCAAAGAGCCCGTTTCCAAATAAGGTCATGTTCATAGATACAGAGTGTTGGGCTTCAGTGTGTTCTTTGAGGGGACACAGTTTACCCCAAAACCCTGTAAGGGCCTGCTGTAGTAGCGTTGTACTTACCACCTCTGAATTAACACATTGGAGGGAAGAATCATTCATCCCTCTATAGCCACTATTGTCACATAATTATTACATCATCAGTCCAGTCCCCAACCTCATCTTCAACTCCCTTTGGAGAGTTCTGGAAAGAACAGGAGATGTCATAGCCGTCCCCTTACTGAAGCCAGGTTCCCATTCCATGTCCCCTGCCCTCCACACTCTGTCCCCTGCTTCAGAGGCCAGCAAGCACCCATGAAACCCAACTCAGTACCTGGGTGGGGCTTCCAACTGATGGGGCCTGTCCCCATGTGGGGTGGACGCTCAGAGGCTGTGCGTGCTGTATGAGGGGACAGGGGCACCCGTGGGGGGACACTCAGCACAAGCTGTGCTGGGGTGGGGGTATGGGAGTGGTGTCATTCTCCCAAATCCTCAGCACTACTCCACTCATCCTTTCTCTTCCTCAGTCACACCGGGCTCCCCACGACTTGCAGCTCACTGAGGGAAGGACGGCCCCCTGTGCGATGGAGAAGGCCACGATGGAGAAGGCCATGGGAGACCACAGCACCATCTAGAACCTCGCCCTTGGTTCTTTTTGTGCAGTTATGGGCAACGAAGGTTTTTACCAACCCAAAATTTATGGACGGGTCTACGCCTTTCCGCTAACAGCACTGACATCACAGGTACAGTTAGGGCATCCATGTTTTTGGTTATTTTTTCTCTCCATTAAAACGTGCATCGGCCATTTACTCTGTTCTTTAGAGTCCACATATAAGTGAAATCATACGGTATTTGTCTGTCTCAGTCTGACTTATTTCGCTTAGCATGGTAACTTCTAGTTCCATCCATGTTATTGCAAATGGTAAGATTACATTCTTCTTTGTGGCCAAGTAATACTCCATTGGGGTTATCAGTATCTAAGGACCATAAATGTCTAAGCACTACATTCTCTTGTACATATGAAGCTAATGAACAATAATAAATTTTGAAAAATAAACAACTAAAAACAGCATGTATTGGGTAGATACTCGTGTATGGCTTACACACCTCCTTCCTTTAATATGGGAGTGTTCAGAAAGATGGATTTGTGCAACTGCTTTTTATATCACCAGCGGTATCAAGTGTTACATAAGTATTTGTCAAATATATTCATATATTTTTAAATGCAATTTTTCTATGTTTTGCTGTTCTTGCAGTTGTTGCATACATCTGCCTCTGTGAATTATTTTTAATGGAAATTAATTCTGAGTTCGCTGCAGTATTTCTTGTGGCACAGGTTTTCCAGGATGTAAATTTTATTTAAATATGAAACAAAAATTAAAGAATCATTTTTAATGCTGAGTTCCTGTTTGATATTGTCAAAGTAATTACTGTTAATGTTTCATGATGTTACACAATGTAACTGTTCCTATTAATCAGTTGAAAGGGTTGTAATTGTACTATTGCTTTGGCTTGAAGAGATAAGATATAAAATTCAATTGAAACTAAAAAATGATGAGTTAATAGATAGGGGAGAAATCTCATTGCTTTTCTTCTGGTAGAATACAAAAATCAAGTTTATATTCCAGTAAGTCCTATGTGGAGTGAATTCAGAAAAGAACACCCGGCTGTGGGAACTCCTGGAATTTTAAATATTGTTTACAATGATAAACAGGAATTGGGGAGCTGTCCAGAGTGAACAACGAATGATGACATCAGAGCAACAATTCTGCAAAAGAGGGTCAGCCCAGCTCTCCTCAGCCTCTTCTGTAAAAGCATAACTAACCCTACCAATAGTTCTGCTCACACCGTTCTTAGGAATATCAGTGCATCCTCTCTCTACCTCCTCATGTAGAAAGGAGACCCTCTGTTAACTGGAACTCAAGCATCCAGCACCCTCAAGCAATTGGCAAAATCTCAAGCAACCTCAAAAAAGTCTTAACAGTTGCGTGAGATTTTTCCAGTTGCTTGAGAGTACTGGTTGCTTGAGTTCTGGTTAATGGAGAGTCTCCTGTATTTATAAATTGCAGGGTGAACTCTATCTGCTTCCTGTTTTAGTGACCACAAGGTCTTCCCTTAACATATCTGCTTGGAGTCAGGAAGGCGCCATCCCGGGGCAGCCCACCCTCCCCTCCTTTCTGATGTAGGTACTGATGACTTAAGGACCCACCTGGTCACCAACTCCAGAAAATCATGGCACAGGCTTCCAAGTCCAGCCACAAACAGAATGTTTTATTTAAGCCAAATTTCCCAAACAAAGGCATCACATATTGCCAGTGTTCTGGGATGGTCTCTTCTGATTTTAGCCACCAGTGGGAGAATGGATCTTGGTTGTCATATGGTCTGTTTCTAGATTCCTGTTAGACAGCCCCTCCTCATAATGTGCAGATTCTGTATTTGCGAATCTACCTACTCACTACAAGCTGCCTTTAACCCCCAAGTCAGTACTTTTGGGGCTTTCTTGTCATTTGCTGACATGAGCCTGTGCTGAACAGGGAACCCTGAGTGGTATACGTGTACCCACCCAGGTGGCGCAAGGTGGTGTTCGGCCCTCTTGGTGCAGCCTTACAGGCTGTGAACAAGCATCTTTTCTACTGTCTGTTTAGTGTCAGATTCTTAATGTTTCTGTGTGAATGAATCAACCACATACATTAAATAAGGTGCCTTCAAACGGAAACACGCATAAAACAAGGCGATGTATTGACTGGTTGATGAAAATGTTGTCACCAGAGGCTCTCAGGAAGCTAACCCTTATGTGTCCTTGGCAGCAGTGTTTGCAATGACACTGTAGGGCACAGTCACTGCAGGGGACCAGAGTCAACTATAATGGTTTAGTGTCCTTTAATTGTCCTGTGCTCTTTCAGTCCCCTGGGAATTTGTCTGAGCCGTGCGATGACCAGCAATTTGTAAAAGATGAACTTATTATACAACAAGCTGACAATGCACTGTAGAATTGTGCACCTGGAACCTATGTAATCCTTGCTAACAGATGTCACCCCAATAAGTCTAACAAAAATGAATTTAAAAAACAAAACAAAAACAAAAAAGATAAAGTAATTCACAGAGGTCACAGGTGTTGGCGACGTGAAATTTGCAGCAACGCACTGCAAAGGATTTCTGAATTATCACAAACTTGGTTCTTTCTCACATTAGAATTTTTAAATAAGTTTTAGTTTACAAACAAGAAGCCATTCCAGAAAGGATGAACCAGGAAGAAAAAGGGAAAAAGTTTTGCCCTAAACTTGAAGCGATTCAAGTGGGAGGTTTCCTGCACGGACTCGCTTTCTTGTCTCTGAAATCGTTTCCAAATGATGACACTCTGTCCTCCCCACTCACCCTTCACTCTCAGGTGGCCAAAGTTGGGCTGTTCCTGTGGCAACTCCGGGTTGGGTCCCCAGATGCAGGTAAGAAGGATGATGCACCCCTGGGCTGTGCAGTCCCCCTGGGGAGGAAAAATTGGCTGGCTGATGGTAGGTAGTGAAAAGGAAGAAGGGCGATAGAATCTACAAGAGACAGATGCTCGACCTGCCATTCTGTGACATCACACAAGCACAAGACAGGCCTCTCCACACGCGTGCCCACCTCTGCACGGGCCTCACACGGCACACAGGGTCATTGGGTTAGACTAACAGTGCCTTTCCTCCAAGGGCGTCATTTTGTTCCTTCACACAGGCCTTTCTCAGGCTGAAATGTGAGCGTCTCAGCCCATTTGGGCTGCGGTAATAAAAATGGCGCAGGCTAGGTGGCTGATAAACAATGGTGATGAAGAAATGTGGAGGCCGGGAAGTCCAAGATCAGCGCACTGGTGGAGGCCGCGTCTGGTGAGGGCCCGATTCCTGGTTCGTGGCTGTCTTTGGGCTGTGCCCACACATGGCAGAAGAGGGAAGATGGCTCTCTGGGGTCCCTTTTGGAAGGTTGCTGATTCCGCTCACGATGGCTCTTCTGAATGACTGTCCCTCTCCAGTTGCCCTGGGGACGGTTGCTGGGTTGCTCGGCAACTCAGCTTCTCTCCTTGCCCAGTCCTGCCTGCTTCCTTCCCACCATTCCCCAGACATGGACCCCAAGAGCATGCCCTAAGTATCTCGCCCAAGCTTACCTCCTAACTGGTTGCATTGTTCTACATTCATTTGCACAGATCTATCCCCAACACTAATTCTGGTCCAGGGACCTGAACACCTCAGTGCTCATTCTGAAATATAAATCTGATTTCTTGTTTCCCCTTTATTCAGATAAAACCTTTTGTAGAAGCACCAACCTTTTCTTAGATTTTAGGTTAGTTGGTTGTCTTAAAACCTCAGTTCTATGACAGGAACACTAACTTTGCATTTTAGGAGATTATCTAGCTTTTTCATATTTTATAAATTATACATATATAATATTAATAACTATTAAAATACTACTTAAACTATGCATTTCTAGCTTTTTCCCATTTAATCTACAAAAGTACATCAGTGGGCCTTTTCAGCTCTAAAATAAAGACATTTTTTTCTTTCCCAACTTTTATGTTTTAGTTTAAAGTTTGAATCACTTCATTCCCAAATTACAGAAATTCAAGTTCATTGCATTTGTACTTGTTCCTTTTGCATGCTTAAGTTTTTTCTCCTAATTTATTAGAGTACAATTTCCTGGAGAATAAGATACTGTCTGGTATCTTTTACCACACTGTCAAGGTTATAAACAGAGGAATTTTGAACAGTTAATGAATATTTTTCCATGCTTATTATGCTTACACATTCAGTAGCAAGGGAGCAGTTCAGTGAAATTAGTTTAACATTTTGTGATATGGCTCAATCCTGAAATACTTAGCAATCTCTGGCAATCATCATTTTCAAGTCCTTCCAACAACCCAGCTCCTTACCACTGCTTAGAAAGAGCAGCATAGAAAATGGCACACGCTCTAGTATGTATGCCATAGGGGTAACAAATATACACTGTTTATTTCACTTAATTGAAATATAGACTGGCTCAACTCACATTCAGATCCAAGTCGCTTTAGATATGTATAGATCTGGGCTGTTTTCACATGAGGGAAACACTTGATAAAGATCTCATCATGATATTAGCCTTCAAATTCACAGTCTGTGGAAGATAAGCAAACACGTGTGCCCAGAACGACTTCAGAGGCCTGCTGTTACGATGGCTGACTTCAGTTTGAGGGGGAAGTGCTTTCTCCACCACAGAGCCATTGGCATGGAATTCATCATGTTTTACAGGTTGGCCCTTGGGAGACATCTGGACACTGGGGCACCCAGGAGAGTCAAGACAGTGACCCCAGTGTGCCGTTTTCTTGAACAAAGCCACGTCTGAAGGACCACAGTAGCACTCTGACTTTAATTTGGATAGCAGCCATAGTCCAGCCTTCCGTTCACCTAACCCTGTCAGAAGCTCACGTTGAGCGAAGTGGATTATTTGAAGATGGCCGTTTTCCTACAAAGTCACGTAACTCTGTCTAGTTTAAGAGGAGGGTGAAAATTCTGAAGGATACCATTTCACCCACATAAAAAACACAGGGTCTGATGACAGCTTGAATTTTAAAAGATTTTAATTGTGAAAAATGTCAAAAGAGCTCAATGTGCTTTAATGAAATAAAAGGCAGGGAAGATCCTTTTCCCATGGTCTTACAGTAAGAGAAAGTGACAAAACCATATGCAAAGCCTCTTTTTCATCTGATTTCAGGGCTAGCAAGAGATCTGCCTTTGATTGTGAGATTTTAGACATGAAAGACTTCCAACCTTTTCCATGCCCTGCACTAGCTCGGAATACCAATTTGGATCCACATGAGATGCTAAAGGAATCAATCCTTTAGTTTAAACTGGTAGTAACCCATTTTTCTAAGGCTCTGTATTACTAATAAGTCCACCTGAGAGAAAGTAATACTACTTACCTCTGCAGTCCAGGTGGCTACTATCTATGTAATAACAATAACCCCAAGTGTGTGGTCAAATCCCCACTTACAAGGGAACAGACTTGCTTTATAACAAGATGTTAATCAAATGCTGAGTTCAGAGCACTTGGTATCATTAGAGCGACTTCTCTGGCCTTTTGTTTGACTATAACAAGGTGTCCCGCCCCACTTTTCTCATAGCTCAGTCCTACGCAGGTGCAGGGCATGGGGAGGACACAAGAATGTTATTTTGGGTTGGATTCCGGTGGACAATGCACGCTGCGCGGGACTACGCTTCACTTCCCCAGGGTTCTTCATATTAGGTGTCGCATTTCTGGCCAGTCAAGTAGATCTCTAAGGTATGGGTTGATCTGCCAGGAACACTCATGAGAGCGTGCGGATTTGGTCTGCAGTCCAGGGAATGCGTTTAGAACACCCTTTCTCATGACAGCAGAGTGTGATGGAGCCCAGAACCAAACAGGCTATCTTGTTTGCCAACGGTCTCCTTGACTTCGGTGTCGGGTAAATGTGTGCTAATCAGCAGTCACTCAAGATGAGAGTGTCCCCACCCACCCCCTTTACCCCTGCCCCAATCCCACGGCAGCAGAGGCTCCCTCACACATTCCTCCCTGGCCCCGGCCCCACTGCTAGAACCCTGCCTTCCTCTCCCCTGTCATCCCTACTCAGCCCCACCTGCAAACCCTTCCCAGATGAATCGTCTCGAAGCTCCCACATGTCATGTTTAGCCGCCCTCCCAAACACCTCTCAGGTTCTCCCTGGAGCCCTTCAGATTACAGCCTCCTAAAATCTGGCCTTGCCGAGCTCTCTGTGATTACAACCCAACCCGCATCTGTGCTCCAGCCAAACTGGATTTAAACTAATAGGAAACCTTTATTGCCTTCGAAGGGCAGACACTTTTCCAAACACCTTACATACACTTTTTCTTACTGATTAAGGTGTGGGCTCCGGAGTACTTTGGGAGCATAGTCTAAGACAGATGTTGTCATTTTTCCTTATGACCATCTTATCCTCCACTAAGATTCATCTCAGGCCTTTGCTAATCCACCCAGAAGGTGTGATCACTCCTGTTGTGTGACTTTGCTCATCTTCCTCACGTGGCTTACAATGACACCTTGGTTTGCAGTGTATTTGGGAACTTGCCATGGCCTCCCCCACCCCGACTGTGGGAGACCATCCGGAACCTTACTTCTCTGATGTCTGGGTACATGGCTTACACCCGCTCCTAGCTGAGAGGTGTGACCACGAGAACCATCCACGGAATGTGGGCAGACGGGATGTGCACTGCTGCCAGGCCCAGCCCACAGAAGGCCCCCACAGAATCTCCCACACTCTTCACTTGCTTCTGGATAAATACATAGGATGAGCCCCACCAAGGCCCTGAGGGTGATCGGCCCAAAAGATGCAGGGTAGTCCCTGCCCCACTCCCCCAGCTGACCTTCACTGGACTTTATTTTGAGGAAGAAATTTCCTTGCATTAGTGACTGAGATGTTTATTTGACCACTTGGCTTGTCCTCACCCACATCACTATTGGGCTAGATATCTTCACTTGTCTCTCCCAAGCCACCGGGCCCCGTTTTCTACCTGCTCGCAGACACCGGTTTCCAGTTGGGTCAGGTCGACACAGGGATCATGGGGGAAGTCAGGAGACCAAGGCCAGAGTGGTCATTCCTGGCTTCCCACCTGTGGACTGGCCTCAGGACTCCACTGACCACGACCAGCAGACGGTCCTTCGGGTGCATTGCTCCCAGGTGGTTCTCAGAGGCAACGATTCCCTCTCCGATGCTCACCCCACTGTCACCAGTACCATATCCCCTCTGGTTCCCATGCACCATCCATGGCTTCACACAATCATTCTACTAACCTGCCCTCAATGTCCTCAACCCATGGGTGCTGTCTGCTTCCCACCCAGCAAAGGGAGCGACATTAAAGATGTGGACACCATACCACCCGCCTTCCTAACTCCTCAATAAATGCTTGTCTAATTGGAGTATGTCTGCGTATTCTCCACAGGCAGTGGTGAATTATGGGACTGTGACTACCCTTCTACTTGAAGTTAATGACGTAGCCGTTGCAACCCTTTTTGATGTGATAACATTCTTATATTTCCCAAACTCACTGACGTCATTTAGGAAAGACAGCGCTATATAAGTGTATCAAGTCAACACGCATGCATCTTAAACGTACACAGCCTAATGTATATTCATTATATTTCAATAAAGTTTTTTTTTTAAAAAAAGGACAATTTATTTTCGTGATAAGTATCGGAAGCTCTATAACCATAATAATTGATCTTAGTAAAAGGTATGTTAGTATCTCTTTCATCTGAAGGCATTTATACCATTTGACTGTCCCAGCAAAGATACTGAAATCCTCCTCCATTTTATAGTGGCTTCCTGAGGACACCAGAGTAGCAGGTGTCGGGTCCTGGGTGGCTTTCCCAGGGTATGTCACTGGCCAAGGGGGACCGAGATCTGCCGGACACTGTGGTTTTCTGGTTAGAACATTAACTTCCCTATTATAAATACTCACTATTGAAAGCTTAAAAGCACAAAACAAATTATAAGACAAATACGAATTTTACTCATAGTCTATCCAGAAGGTATTCATATTTTGAGACATATTTTCCTCTATGTCCTTCCACATAAAATAGATTTTCAAAAGATATTTTAAATCATACCGTATGTGGATATATTTTTATTTAATATTATATTGTGATCTTATTATCGTAGTATTAAAACAATTTAAAGTTCTTTCTTTAATGCCTGTATAATGTAACAATTCTCCATGAAAATAACTGAGATGCTCTACATAAAACACGTGCACTAAGAGTTAAAACAGAACTTAAAATAGATCAGAATTCACATAGTCATACCCAGACCTGTGGATGTGATCAGTGGTTGTTGTATAACAACCCAAATTCACTCACTACACGATTTTAGATGATACACATGAATCACATTAATTAACGGGATTTTCGACTGAGTCCTTCAGATGATCTAAAACACTGTGATTAAAAATTGAGGATGATTAACTCTGCAGTCACATAGGAGGTTGTCATGTCTGTTGACATGTCAGGGTCAGGCTGTGGTCTGTCAGAGCTGGCACCTACCACCACCCAAGGATAAACCAGCTTGTCCCCTAGGTCCTCATCTGTCGGGACACTGTGAGTCCAGAAATACAGATGAACTGGGTAGTGCTGGAGTGTTAATGATACACAATTGTGTTTATTTTTCTGAAACTTCATAAGCTATGTAAGGTGCTAACCCGAACGCACAGAAACGCCCAGAGAACCGAGCGTCTAACTCCATGGGGAGGGTCTCCTGCATCTGTAAAAGATGTCACTTACGAATGCAGCTCCTGCCTGTGCGTCCCCCCAGCCCTGCAGTGGCCACGGGCTAATGGGCACACATGACTGCCAGGGCACCAGGCCGCACGCACAAGCTTGCCGCCACCGCTCCTCCTTGCAGGAGCTCAGGAAAGGCACTTAACCCCCGCGTCTCACCTCTGTCAGCGAGCGGAGGTGGCGGTGATAAGAGCCAGCTCTCGTCTGCAGAGGTGCGACTTGGATCTGCGCGGGGCTCCCACGTGAGACCCTCTGACAGCAGCCGCGTGCAGACAGACGCTGTGTGCGGAGTGCCGTGTGCGGAGTGCCGTGTGCAGACGCTGTGTGCGGAGTGCCGTGTGCGGAGTGCCGTGTGCAGACACTGTGTGCGGAGTGCCGTGTGCAGATGCTGTGTGTGGAGTGCCGTGTGCGGAGTGCCATGTGCAGACACTGTGTGTGGAGTGCCGTGTGCAGATGCTGTGTGCGGAGTGCCGTGTGCGGAGTGCCGTGTGCAGACACTGTGTGCGGAGTGCCGTGTGCAGACGCTGTGTGCGGAGTGCTGTGTGCAGAGTGCCGCGGCTGGAATCCTGAGCCTCGTCAGGAATGGCGGGGCCCAGCGGGGACGGCGTGCGCCCGCTCCGTTGCTTTGCTTTTCCCTCTCGGGGATTTACCTCCATGTGACTCGGATGTGAGAGCTGGTGCTGATGACGTGTTCTGCTGTTACGTTTAAAGGCAAATCCTCTGACTTTCTGTAAACACAGAAAGTGTCGTTAAACTCTCACTTAGAAATAATCAAATCCCCTACAACACGGGGGAACTGTGGGTCCCGGCCTGCATCCTGCTGTCACGATGCGTCACATCCTGCATTCCACCGCACCTCAATGACACGCATAGACTGCAGTAATCACTCGGATGCAAAGGAACCGGACGACTGTCCGTGGCAGAACTCAAGTTGGCATCTTATTCCTCTAAACAGAGAAATTAGAGAATAGGTTAATAAAAAAGAATCACCTAGGAGTAGGAAAAACAACACAAAAGTCACTCTGAGCCTCAATAACCCAGGCTGGAAATGCTGGATTGAGTTCTTGTCTAACCCATGATAAGTTATGCAAATGAATAGAATTTTCTTAGTCAGCAGCTCACCTGTCCGTAAGGAACTCCTGGCGGTGTCGTCAGCGTGTTGATTTAGGCGTTGTATCATAGCTGGAGAGGAGAGGTGATGTGGTTAATTATCACTCAGGCAGGACAAAGAAAATGTGGCACCACAGGACTTCTGAAAGTTAGAGATAGATTGTAGACAGACACACACACACACACACACACACACACACACACACAATCCTTTCTACACGTCCACAATGACATTTTATTATTCTAAATTTGATTTTCAAAGTCATTTTCTCATGATGCAGAGATAACTGGTGTAATAAAGTTAAAAACTGAATTATTATAATGTAGTTCTTTATTAGGTATGTTTTTATGTGTTACTTTTTTTAAATATCACTGGCCCTTCCATAGTACATGTGGTGCCTCTACGAAGTAAGAGAATATTTGATTAACAAGAAGACTCTACCACAGCCCTGTTGAAAAATGACCCTCCACTGTGTTTAAAGGCCTATGAGGCCTACCATCTAAGACAGTGGGTCTGGCTACATTTAATTACATATTAAGCAAATCAAGAATTCCTTGTTGCCACATTAAATTTAGGATATGACTTTGACCATCATGTTATACTCTTTTTTTCTTCATCTTAAACTTGTAAGTAAGGTTGATCTATTTTCAGGATTTCTGCGAAGAGTCAACACAGTAACTTTGATGCACTTAAAAGGTATGGCTATGTCAGGCTTTAAGTATAAAATAGAAGATATGATACCAAAATAACTAGTCACTCAATTTTATAAATGTTGCAAAGTCTACTGGGCCAAGTAAGAGCTTAAGTATTTTACTGAATGTTATGATAAAGCATTTCCTTCTATATCCACTGTGTCTACATGATCTTCATTTTACCTTTTGTTTTAATTCTTAATTACAATTTTCTCAAGAATTGTTTTTCAATCCCAATGTCGGTGGGAGTCCCAGCTAACTGAGTCCAACTCCCTGGTCTCTGTCTTTTGGTGCTTTCTGCACCGGGATCGGGACAGGTCTGCTGTGACCCCTGACCCCGCTGATGCTCTACTTCAATCTTCCCGGGTCTCATCTCGGCCCCCGCTGACCACTAACCTTCTTTCTGGCCGTGCCCAGAGTGCCACTCCTGCCAGACGCTGGGGTGCTGTGGGGAGCTGTGGAGGAATTTGGACCTCAGGAGCAGGGAGGATACAGTCAGGTGTAACTTTAAACTACATTTAAAAGAGTACTAATATTTCAAAATAAACAATTCAGTGACGTGTACTTTATGAACCATGTATACAAAAAATGAGTCTTGGTGACAACAGTCTAGACTTCCCTTGTCTTACTCGGCTGAGGTTGTAGTTCCACGGTCCGTATTCTGACTCTAGCTGTCCTTGTTGTGTTACAACACTCTCGTCTCACACTTAGACGCTGTGCTTCCTTCCGGAGCTTGTGCTCAATGCTGATAGACGTAAGGCATTCCTGGTGTCCTCATGAGTCTGCCTGGTATCGACGGAACAGGCGGTACATCTCTAATTTTGTTCTTGATCTGGACCCTTCTCTAGGATTTATGGGGCTGTATCTGCTACTGGAGTCAGGCGGTCCCTATAATGAGCTCTGTGTCAGCTGCAGAGTGGACTCCGCAAAGGTGAGTGTCACACTGTCCCCCAATGCAGACCCTGCCTCCAGCTTACCTGTCTTCCCTGTGAGATAGGAGGGGTCTTCTTCCCATCCCACTAATGGGTGACAATGTCACACCCCACTCAATTATCCCACGATCCAGGTTAGAACATCACTAAAGAGGTCCCTAGAAATGATGGTGTCTCAAAGTAGGTAATGTTGGCAAGAATCACATAAGTGAGAGGGCCCAAGGGCAAACCAGCTCTTGTCATTGAAAGAGAGGTTCCTTCTGTGCGGTCCAGGTCCCTCAAGTTCCATAGATTTAACTCAACTACTTGTTAAGGAGAACTTACTGATTTGACTAGTGTGATGCCTCTTTCCATTTTTGTACACGTTTAAGCTACTACCAAGCCCCAAATAAAAATCTGACCTCACGCACAAAGCCATCTTTCTCTGTTATATAGATTTATTGTGTGTTTATTTTAAAGAACTCCCCAAGGACATAATCATTGAGATCTACTTGAGGCGGAAGTGTTTCAAATGTCAAGGTTATACGGCTATATTTCAATCACCACTTGACTGTGGGTAAGATCATTTTTCCGACAATTCTGTGACAGTTTAGCTGGTCTGTAACACAGGTAACACCTCATAAAGTCTCAAAGGGATGTAAATATTTATTTCAACTTCATTGAGGGGTATACAAGATGTTTCAACCAAGGATCGTTTAACGGATTGTTGAAAAAAGAATCCAAGTGATGGCGTTGGGCCCTAGCTGGAGCTGCTCCTGAAAGGAAACCCCTTGGTGCAACTCAATCGACACCCAGGATCACTGTGCACATTTACTCAATTATTGCTTCAGAGCACTAAAAATATACGAGTAGATTAAAATATTTTGGCTTTCCAAACATAATCTTTTTAATGAGCTAAAATTACCTTTAATATTTAATAAACTAGTAATGACATCTATGTCGACACTCTTAAAAAATAATAAAACTGGCACTAAAGATAGCTAAACCATGAAATTCAGAAAAGGAAAACCACTTATTCATAAAATTCAATGTAGTGGGAAATAAAATAAAACTACACTGATTTCCAGCCCTATTTTTCTATTTCCTTTATTTAACTGAAGAATACAAGGTCTGTTTCTAATCTAACGGGTTCTTTTGGCATACATGATAAACGCAGCACAACCGTGTTTAGTGGGGATTATTGCTGGGCTCTTAACACTAATTTGTTGTTTTTAAAGTTTCTCGTGCTTCTAAGGGTGGTTACAAGTTATGGAATTAGACCACTCATCAGAAAATGCTAAAGGGAACAGAGAGGAGCCTAAAAACCACACTTGTGTCCAGCAGAACAGGAAAGGGTAAGTAGGGTCATTGCTTGGGAAACGGAGAGGTTGCTGAGAATTCCTGCACAACCTGCTTCCACTAGAACCAAGGAGACCTTTTTAAGGTGAATTAAATTAAATTTATTAACAAGCCCAAGATGACTTCTAAGAAAATGAGTTGTAGGGAGGTTGTGTGTGCATGCATCATGGATAATTTTTTCCTCTATCTGGACCCTTCTTACAGGATTTACGGGGTTGTATTTGCTATGGGGCATCAGGCGCTCTCTATAATGAGCTCTGTGGCAGCTGCAGAGTGGACTCCGCAAAGGTGGGTGTCACACTGTCCCCCGCTGCAGTGTGTGTGCTCGCACGTGTGTGCGTGTTTTACTGTTTTGTTTTCTTGTTTGTTTGAAAGCCACAATCATGATCACACATATTCTAAAATATTTGAGAAAACATGAAGACAGTAAAAGGACTATATCAGCAGAGACACTGAACAGTAGACCAGTTTCAAAAGAAGGAAGATAATTTATGCTAAGATTACAAAGTGGTGAGTATAATATAAAGGTGGCAAACCCAGGGATGGTGAGGTATCGGTCACTGTCCCCTTCTTAAACTATACATTGTTGTTATATACAACCAACCAATGGGTTAATCAATACTAAATAAGACAAACCTAAGGTTCTATTGCTAATGGGACAGATCACAGAAAAGTCATGAAAATGTTGATATCAAAAAGATTGCTGGAAATTAAGCTCAGGATATACTTAAGACAATATGCCCTATAAGTTAGTTCTGTAAGTTCAGGTTTGTGGGTCTGACTGCTTCAAGAGGGGGCCCCAGGGATTAGTCACTTCAGGTTTCTGGTTTGCCATCCACAGAGATCAGTTGTCCCAAATACGCAGAGGGACACGTACTGAAGACACTGGGGACTTGGCTCAGAGAGTTCACAACCGTCCCCAGGACTGAAATACACAAACCACAGCCACAGCCTCAGGGTACAGAATACCTGGGCCCCCCTGTCCACTCAGGAACAACCCCAGGTCTTCCTTCAGGTCTTGTGTTGCTGGTTCATGGTGCAAAATCTCAGGAAGGGATCTCATTGGCTGAGCTCAGGTCATGTGACTATTCCAGGAGGTGGGCTCATTGGCTGGGCTCATATCATGTGACAATCAGTGTGATCTTGGTGACTATCATCAGGCTAGAAAAACCACACATCTGGCTCTCTCTGTAGTCATCACTTTCCCACAAAGACTGCTCCTGGGGGAGGGCCGAAAAGTATCCACCACGACGTGCTGTTTTGATGCAGAGAAGTGGCTGGAGGTTCGCAGCAAAGCTAATGAGCCCTCGCTGCAAGTGGTGCATCACAGGACTGTCTGAAGGAGACTGGGCAGGTGAACAATCAACACGGGGTTTTACTGCAGCGTTTTCTTGACGACAACAGAGGACTTGTCTCATTGTAAGCATCTAATGCCGCCAGTCGGTAGACACATATCACACGTGAGCCAGTTGTTGTGTTCTGAGGTGATGGGCTGGGAAGCAGCTGACTCAGAGGATAGATGTGTTCACAGGAAGAAGTGGCACAAACGCCTTTGATGTAAGACCTAGGGGATGCATCCAGGGCGTCAATGGAAGAAGAACAGCAATTGAGCAGGGAAGCAGAAACTGGAAATGTGAAGTTCTGAGCTCACCTTACACATACCAAGAGTCGTCTTCACTAACTGAAATTATACCTGAGAGCAAAGGGGGAACAATTTTGGAAATATTCTGTGGCTAGTGTACTAATGAGTGACATCTGTGCGGAATGCCTTCCTACGACACGTGACAGAGGCTCTAAGTGTTGCAAGCCAGGAGAGAGGGACCCACTACACCCTCAGAGCAGCTCCTGACATCAGTGTTAGGGGTGCCGAGAGGGAGGTGTTCCAGGCCCAGTCAGTGTTTAACAAGATTTTATTCAGAGCATCTGGGTGCTGCCTTAGGCAAATACCCAGGAGGAATTCTCAGAATCGCTGGGGTCTCTCTCTGTTGTGCCTCCTCTCCTGGTAGCCTGCCCCCACAAATCATCTAGCAAGCCCCCTCTGCATTCTCCGTTGACACGTTCCTGTGACACGGCCACCCTTGCTTGGCTCTGTCTGCTTATGCCAAGAGTTTGGAGGATGCCCTCAGGGAGAAAACTGGACTGAACGTGAACTTCCCCTCTGCATTTTGCTTCTCACAAATAGTACCATTCCATGACTGCTCACAGTTGTCTTTTAAAGTTTTCTTTTCTTCTGCTCTTAGAGCTATTTTTTTGCCACCAAGTAAGTGTAATACCAGCCCCTCTGTCATAGTGATAGCTAAAGTCCCAAGCAGTTAGTTAGATGTCAGGGATACATCAGAGATGTTGAGAAGAGAAGTAATGGGTTAATAACTACAACATTAAAAGATTTCTCATTTTGGTCAACACCCACAATACAAAAAAAATAGTAAATGACATAAACAGACAACTAATAAATGACACACAATAGCCAATTATCTCAGGAAAGAAAATGTACTGACATTTTAAATAAAATGACATTTCATTTTCGTCTTCTCCCATCAAGCCCAGAGCTTGTAATGGTTATAATTCCCACCAGTGATGGGGTTGAGAGGAAGTTGGGGAAGCCCCATTTCCTGTGGCTAGATGTATCCAGCCATGTAGTTCAGATTTCCTAAAGAAATACTGTTGTCTAAACATTTTCATGTGCAGGCGTTTTCCTGAGGATGTAGTTAAGCATGTAGTCAAGGCTACAGCTACAAAGATGTTCACCCTGTTGTTGTTTATATTAGAAAGAAGGAAATTGAATGAAACAAGCTAATTATTTATTAAAGGATCAGATATAAATCTGAAGGTCATTGAAAAAGAATTTAAACATAGAAGCACGTCCATTTGTTAAGTGAAACATGATAAAACATACTCTAATAAGTGCATTTTAGGGGGAGCAGGTATGTATAGGAGAATTGTAGTTGATGTCACATCACTTTTATAAGTACTTCTATTATTTTATCATAAATATCTATTGCTTTTGAAGTAGGAAAAAGATTAATTTTATCTAAAAAAACAGCAAACACTTTCAAATCCTAAAATAAAGTATAAATATATAATTCTATGAGTCTTGACAGAGCATATAAGAAAGATACTTTTTTGGCTAACAGGAAACATCTTTTAAGTTGTGTTCCATATATTATCCTACGGGTTAATTCTTATTATTTTATTTTGTTGATAAAAGAGGTGGGGGACGATCAAAGGACAAAAGCAAATGTTCTAAGACATTCATTCATTTGGAAAATTTTTGCTAAACTCTTTTAATATCAGCATTTTAGGTGTGTAATAATGCTATTATTCAGATGAGCTTTGATTAAATTTCTCAAATATATGAATTTAAAAGGTTTGAAGGAACTGATAGTAATCTAAATGTTTTGCTGTACTGAAAACAAGTGCTTAAACCTTGCCTGCTTATGCTTCTGGTGGTATTTTTCTAATCTCTGCCTTTACTGCTTAGGTATAATTTAAACAGTCATTTAAATTCAAGCCACCAAGGGTTGGGATAAATACATCTTCAGCTGCGTGAGCTAGATGGAGACAGCATGTGAGAGTATGAGAATGGACTGCAGAAAGTAGTGTCTACAGAAGAAAATTGACAGGAGCTGTTTGAGTTTGAGAAGCACATATGGAGATTTTTCTTCTGAGGCCATTTTGATGCATCTAATCCACCACGACAAATTCACGATTCAATGTGAGCCGTAAGGGTGCCTGAGATGCCCTTTACTCTCATCCAAGGGAAAAAAAATATGTCTAAGTAAGAGATGAAAACATGGCAGGCCTAAGTAGGGCGATAAGGATCTGAACTGTGGCTGGAGTGATAATGTGCAAGTGACAGCTCTCGGGAGGAGATGAGGGCACCCCGTGTTCTCACTGTTCACAAGGCCTGGAACAGACCTTCCACAATAAATGTGCTCCTTCTGATATCAGCGAGGGGATGGAGGACCCCGTGTGCTTGCATTCCATGCCCAAACGAGCACCTGTAGAGACTTGTTTATTAAAGGGAAATTGCATCTTCTAAGTAAGTCTGCCCTCAGGTTTTCTCGCATTATTCCCAAAAGAACACTGTTCAGCTTCTGAAAAGCAATTGTTTCCATTTGCACGAAAAAAAAAATAAGAGATGTATTGATAAGCATTCTGAAGGAAGCAACGGGGCACTGTGACATCATAAAAAGGGCATGTGATAGTTAGACAACATTAGGATCCAGGTCAAGTTAGGTCTGCTGGGAGGTGGAGGAAGTAACACTCACACTCGGACACGGGGGATGGGGAGACACAGTGTCCCAGACAGAAGGCAGAGCATTAGGGGTGCTTGAAGCTCAGAGGAGGTGCACATGGGCAGGGACGTGAACAGATAGCTCTGCTGAAACTCAGGGCACAGTGGACACCGAGAGGGGGGTCTGGTCAGCCATGGAAAGCCTTTCTCTTCATTAAATGTGACGTGAGGAACAACTGATGTGTGCAAAGGTCCTGGGGCAATGTCTCCCAAAGGTAATACTTATATAAGATTTAAAGTTAATTCCTGCTCCCCCAAAAAATGTTCTGGGTGAGATGGAGGCAGGAAGATGAGCTAGCAATGAAGTGGTGACCCTGAACTGTCTATAAAGAGTTGGATGGCTAAGGCCACTGTCCCAGTGATGGGCTGAATGCCAGGGCCGAGATAGAAGGACACAGGAAGGATGGACCCCGGTTCTGACCCACACCACTGGGTACAGAGATCATTCCGAAAGCCAAGGGGGTGGACAGAGTTGTTAGGATCTATCGAAAGTTCACTTCTGAGCAGGTGATGCTTGAAATGCCCACCGAAACCCCAGGAGTGAATGTGCCAAACAACAGCAATCGAATCTGTAATTCCAGAGCTAAGATGCCAGGTCTGGCTGGAGGGCACAGCGGGTGTGGGTTACATCACTTATAAAATATGCTCAAGCCTCTTAATTCATAATAACTAATGATGCCATTAGTTTACCTCATTAGCCGAGAGGTAAGGAATAAAAAAATCCAGATAAGGAATTGTATTGTCTCCTGGAAAAGTCAATTACAGTAAATTTCCTTTAACCTCAAAGTAGGGTCATTCATCAAAGTGTGAGAAGGGCTTGGGGAGCTGTGTGGCCCCTCCTGCTTCGGAATGTGCGTGGCCGCTGTCTGAGTGCTCAGGTACTGTGACAAACTGCCACAGACTGGGTGGCTTAAACCGCAGAAACCTCTACTCCTTGCCGTCTGGAGGCTGAGGGTCAGAGGTCGGGGTGCCAGCACGATCTGTGTCTGGTGAGGACCTCCTTCCAGGCTTGCAGACGGCCACCTTCTCACTGTGTCCCTACATAGCAGAGAACAGAGGGGAAACAAGCTCTCCCATGTCGCTCCTTACAAGGGCGCTGATCCCATGTTAGGGCTGCACCCTCAGGACCTGGTCACCTCCCATCTCCCCGTGTTGTCACATTGGGGGCGGGAGTTTCACCACATGGATTGGGCAGAACACAAACACTCCATCCATAACTGTCTTTATGATAGATACAGGGCTCCTTTTCTCATATAAATATAATTATCTGCGTCCTCAGGAATGTGGCTTCATTGTCATTTATCTACTTAACTTGACACAATTTATAAAAAAGAAAAAATGGACATTTCTACTTGCCTGTGGAATTTCCATTTGAAAAGGGACAATGAGTTGGGTATCAGTCCGTTTGCCCACCTGGCACTTGGCTCAGAGGTCCGTGTCAATATAATCAAAATGCTGGTGTGGGACCCGGAAGCCATCGTCCGTAAAGCAGCACTAAACCATCGTTGGGATTTTCTCCAGGAAATGTGTTTTTCTTATGCTACACAGACAAATTGCTTTTTTTTTTCTGGACTGACAGGTTTTCATATAAATAAAATAAAAATAGGAAAGTGGGCAAACGTTGTTCACCACATCTTATGTGCCAGGCACTGTGTGGGTTCTTCGTGGGATCAGTCACTCCTGGGCTGGCAGCTGTCATGAGGATGGGACAGGCAGTGAGAGGTGGTCCTGCCCTGAGGGACTCCTGTCACAGTGAGGCACTTGGAGAGAACCAGGTGGGCATGTATGGATGAGAATGATGTGGGACAAGGGTCGCATTGGAGATGTAGGTCCGGAAAACCTTCTCCAAGGAAGGTCCGTGTTGACAGAGAGCGGGGGATCCATTCTTCTGTGGGGCAAAGGACGGAGCCGGACTGGAGAACGTGGAGCCTGGTACCTAGAGGGTCTTCTAGAAAGAGAGAGGCAATGACAGAGGGGTTCAGTGAGGGGGAGAATAGGCTTATTGAAGGCAGGAAAATAAAGGAAAGGAAGGCAGTGCGTCATGACTTTGGATACTGAAGGCAACAAGAGCGAGGTGGTTGCCCACAGGCATGCAGCTCCAGGACGATGGGAGGACCGCGCCTTGTTCGAGAGCATGGACTTAAACGGGGATATTAAGAGCATACGAGAAGCGACAGCAGATCTGACATACAACTTCTTTTGATTTTTGCATATCTGTTGCATCCACCTGAGTCAATATCTTGCACTGAGTGCAATGATGGCTCCTGATGTGGGGGCGGGGGTCCCCAGAGCCAAAACGATACCACCGCAGAACTGGGAGAACTCCCAGAGACTATATTATTGTTTCCTTGTATTCTCAATAATTTCAATAGTCTATATGCACCAGGTGGGACAACTAATTTCACAAACTCATCCTAAAAAACGTGCTATATCTCTCATTGCTGAATATTGTCACGCCAGTGCCTAGTCCACCCTTCAAAGCAACTTTTGAACTCTTTTTCTGGAATGGCCATCGGAGTTGTCACCATTGTACCCAAAATCTGACAATTAAGTTCCCAAACGTGCCACCAGTGCTTACGTTGGCAGCACTGCACAGACAACTCAGTAAGGTGTCATAACCTTGCAACAGCTCTGATGGCCATTCCAGGAAAGGAGTTCCAAAATCCCTTTGAAGGCTGGACTAGGCGCTGGCATCAGTGCACAGCTTCCCAAGGGGAGTCCTTCAGGGGAGTTCCCTGGTGGTGTAGTGGCTTCAGGCTTCGGTGTTGGCGCTGTCAGCGCTGTGGCCTGGGTTCGATTCCCAGCCAGGGAGCTACCCACATACCAAAAAGCAAAAAAACAACAACAAAAAAAAACAAGGGGAGTCCTTCAAAGGTGACCGTGGTGACACTCCGCCATGAGGTATGCAGCACTTTTTCTAGGATGAGTTCACAAAATTAATTGTCTGACCTTATAGATACTTCAGCCATACTTTATATTCTAACTATTTACTTTGAAAAAAAAAACAAAGACAAAATCGCCAAAGAAATGCTTCCCTAGTAAACTCAGAGTAATCAGATACTTTCATACCCACCCGAGTTAAAACCCATGATTACAAATGCCATCTTTTCCTTTTACAGAAATCCCCTTTCATCTTTTCTAAATCATGGGTACTCAGCCAGCACCTTCGGAGCTATTAAGAAGCCAAATGAGATAATCACTGATTCACTTGCTTCTCAAAAAAAGTGTAATTTAAAACACCAATCCCATCGATTTTCCACTTCACACAGTAGGAAACACTTCACTCTACATTTAAATTCACCTGCGTGTGCAGCGAGCCCCCAACCATGGCACGCAGGAAGGGGGTACATGGTAGTGCTGCTGAGCAGGGAGCGCATTTCCTCACTTCGGCTCTTTATTTTTAGCTCAAAGGCGCTCTCATTGCTTATTGAAAAGTCCTACAAAACCTCAGGAAACATTAACGGGACATCTTGCTCACGTGTGGAACCGAAAGGCGTGTCTGCGTCACACGGGCACATGACCCCATATTTACCGAACACCGCACCCGGTTTGTATCTGTTAATTTTCTAGGGGGTGCATCCACACGTGTGTAGGGTTACAATGCATGAATAATTTGGGTAAGAAGGAGTCCATTTGGATAATAACATTGCCCCTTTTTTTTAAAGAATCTGGACATGTCATTAAAGTCATAATTAACAGAAAGAATGTTAAACAATGCATGCATATTCCTTTTATGTGTTTTATTTATCAGTCAATGTTTTTCACCTTAACGATGTTAATATCCTTATTAAAATGTGATTTTAAGGTCTTCATTGAGCCATCACAGGGCCAGGGATACAAACACACCGGTTCTGAGTGGTTTAGTGACAACAGACACCCACAATCCCACTGAAACTCAAACTGCACGTCACAAACCCCTTCGCCATCCCTGCAAATGGCTCCTGCCTCTCTTAGCCCCCACCCCCGTTCTCCTCCTCTGGGGGACCCCTCTTCCTCCACCACACTGTATTGTTCTTGGGGAGATGCAGGCAGAGGTTCCTGGATTCATCATGCAAAATTGTCCCCTCTCCTTCAACATGGCGTAGGGATTCTCCAGTCCGGACGGGTCTGCGTGAGAGCAGTACTCCTCGGAGCACTCAGCACAAGGTAACCTGCTGATGGATAAGGTCTTGTCCTTATTCTCACTGTTGATATTGCTGCAATCCTTGTTTTTGTGTTATTATTTCACATGGCCTTCCTTTGTTTGTTGTTTTTGTTTGTTTGTTTTAAGTAATGTTTTTACTGAAAAAAATGTACCCCTCTCTATTATCATAGTTAAATAATAAGAAAAGAAGCCTAGTGTCACATTCACTACCTGGTTAAGAAGAAATGAACACTGCACAAATAAATTTAATAAAGTCTATTTGTGACCTAATCATCTTGGAGATATGTTCATTTCAGTCTCATATATGTCATGGATTTAGGGGAAAAGAGTAAAATCAAGCATTATTAGCTCCAGTTGAGAATGAAGAGAGTCAAATAAATAAAAATTTCATTGCTTATGATTCAATTTTATTTTTATGCTAAAGTCAGCTAGGTGGGGAAGAGGCTATATCCATAGCCTGAGGAGTATGTCCCTACAATCAAATCAGCCCCCATAATCTAATGGTGATCCAGATTTTTTAAGTAACATTAAAAACCCAAGTGACCAGAGTTGAATTTAGCATCCCTGCAAAAGCTTGTATTTAAAAGAAATCAACATTACTGCGTGTCCACATTCTCATTTGTCCTTATTCTGAACATCAGCACACAAACTTACGAAGGAATGTTGCGTCTTAGATAGAAATTGCACGTTTCTTACAACTGTATATGCAAGAGAACACAGATCAGAAAGGAGCAGGTGACCCCCAGCCCTGCTGCCCCTTCATTTGACCTCTGAGTCAGCAACCCAAGGGGACCCGGAGCCTGTGCTGAGAATGATCTCGGTCGCTGGTTAATGAAATCACTGAACCTCTGTCAGTGATTTCCTGCTTCTGGGTGCTGTCACCGACAGTCATCGTGGTGGTTTTGGACTCCAAGTAAATACAACTAGCAGTGGTGATTTCATTTTAAAAGAAGTATCCAAAGCAGCACTTCACAGCGGGCAAAAGGCAGACAAGAACCTCCGGAGTGCGGGAGGGGACAGCTGGGACACGCAGGGCTCGCAGAGTCGACTGCGACTCATAATCAATATTAACCACATCACACACGGAGGCACCGTTTGCAGCAAAAGAGTTAGAGCTGTACTGCTTTTATCCCATGAAGGTCATAATAAGATGGGCGAGATGACAAGAAAAATTGATGGAAGGTAGTTGGTTCAACAATGGAGAAGAATGCCTCGGTTCTGATGCCGAATTCTCCCCAGCCCCTTTCAGGAGGACTGGCCTCTGCTGTAAATTTGCTCGAAAACCAGAATGGAAAGTTCAGATGAGGTTTTTGGTGATTTCTGGCCTCCCTGAGCGCTGAAAAATGATAATTATTCAATTCGAGAGACTTTCTGCCTGAAAAAGGTGGAAGGAGCCCCTGGGCTGATGGCCTGAAGGACTGATGCGGCCACCTGCCACCTCCTAGTTCCAGAAAACACCCGTCCTGAACACCGCTAATTCTGTCAGCACGCGGGTCCCCTGTGTCTGGTAAGGAAGGGCTAGGGCCATCGACCCTGATTCCAGGGAGGGGAGGGCACTAAGTTAGTCCTCCTGGGGAATGTTCAGAAAGACAGATGGAAGTCACATCACCACATAAAATCCCCACAGAAACTAACAGTGTCCAGAGTCTCCTGAGTTCTGCATGTCCTTGTCACTGGCGGCCTGCGGATATTCCCATGAGTGCATTCTTAAGCTCCATAGCGTGTCTTGGACACAGAACACCCAGCTACCCACACACGACAGACAGGCAGGACAGGGGTCATGTGCAGCAGGGGTCTCCTGAGGATGCACGGCACCCAGGGTGGACACAGGATGGTCAGTGACTATATGGGTATTTGTGAAGTTCTAGCACACAGGTGAGGTACCAGCACGCGCTGAGACCCTTCGCAAATACACATGCGTATGTGCAATGAAATCTTCAATACCATGATCACCTGGGAAGGACTGGGTTATTGTTTCCTAGTCTCAGATGCCCCATGCTTCTAGAGCATTCTGTTTTTCTTGAGATCAATATTAACAAGGAAAAAGGTACTCTTAAAGGGCTAGTTGTTAAAGAGAAATTAGTATCTCTTCCCTTGGCCATCACTTTCATGAACATAAAGTTTATAAAGCTACTGCAGGTATAGATGCAGGTGCAGGTGTGGTGTAGATGCAGGTGTAGATGTAGGTATAGGTGTAGGTGTAGATGCAGGTGTAGATGCGGGTGCAGGTGTAGGTATAGATGTAGGTGTAGATGTTGGCGCAGGTATAGATGCAAATGCAGATGTAGGTATGGGTGTAGACATAGATAAAGGTGTACGTCATATAGGTATAGATAGATACAGATACTGATATAAATACAGCACTGGTATGAATACTGACAATATTGGTATAAATGTCATAGATGCAGATAAATGTACATATAAATATTGATACAAATATGATATTGATATAGGTAGCTATAGATATTGATATTTGCATGCTATAGATACTCATATAAATATATTGGCATAGACATCGACATAGGTAGATATACAGATACTGATTTGATGTGTATATTGAGATTGAGATTGATAGATACATATACAGATATAAGTAGATGCAGATATGTGAGTAGCTATTGCTATAGCCATAGATATTGCTATATATATATGCAGATATAGTTAGTCATTCAATTCAGCAAAACTTGCCTTAAACTTTCACTACATTCAGTGCACAAAACTAAGACTCTGGGCAGATGAAGAAAAGTTCAGTTCAGTGCTTATTTGCATGTCACTTAAACATAGTGAAGGGAACTTGGGAGAAAAATAGCCAGTTTTGTCATAACATAATCATACGATTACTGGTATGTTTTGCATCTTGATAAGAAAACCATGTCCTACAAAAGCTCATTTCTACACAATTCTAGAGAAGCCATCGCTGTCTGTCCTGCCTGAGGGCCTTCCAGTCAGTTAGGACATTAGCATGCTCTGTCCTAACAGACACTGGGCCCCGCAGCCCGACTAGGTTGGCAGGTGGGGACACCATGGCAGCCACGTGACATGGGAAGAAAGGAAACGACCTGGGGCTGACCAACGCTGTTGACCAGAACCCACTTGACCTTTTCCTGGGCTCGGCCATTACTCCCTCTGGGCCAGACTCTCATCCCCACCTCCCTTTTGGGACTTTTCAATATCAGGACACATGTCATTTCAAGTTTCCCAAGAGAAATATTATATTTGCAATTTTTGAGCATAATACTGCTCTCTTTAAGAAAATGGGCCGATGGAGTAGCCATACATGTCGTTGACCCAAGAGGACTGTGGACATCAGAGTTCAGGGATCTAACCACAGGGAAGACTTAAAATGATCCTCTTCTTGACAGTCACGGGGCTAACCCACCAGTGCAAGCACGTTCCTTCTCGTTGGTGTTGACAGAAGTGCACCAAAACACGGCAGGCCACCAATGCCACGTGATGAGGATTATTCGGGTTATGCTGTTAGTGTTTCTTTAATGCAGTACTGAGAACCCTCATCACAAAAGGAAATAGCCCATCTGTGAGGAAGAGTTCTATGGGTTAGAGGATGTGGCGAAGAGAAGCTCCTGGACTGTTAGTAACGTTTGTTCCGTTCTGTGTGTGCGCACATGCGCACACGCACGGACGCACGCACACGCACACGCACGCACGCACATGCACGCACACGCACACACGTGCACGCACACACGCACACGCACCCGTGACGACACGTGGACACCCTCCCCAACGCTCTGTGCTGTGCTTTTGAAATGGTTTTTGCTTTTTTGATTTAACACACCCAACAACCCTGTGAAGTAAAAAATTAAATGGAGGAGACAGGACCCCGAAGCTCAGACGTATCCAGTCACGTGACAGCGTCAGAGAGCCTGCGAGAGTCAGAATGAGGATTTTAAATCCAGTTGTGACAGAGTTTACCAAGTTCTCAGTGCGATGTTGGCTGTGCAGTTTGGTAAGAATCGGGATTTCACGAGAAGGAGTCATTCTCTGCTCTCCCCATCTCCGAGGTCCAGCCACGACGCTCGTCAGCGAATCGAGACTTCCAGAAAGATCCCATGCCCTGAACGGCGTGGCTCAGGCGGGACCCCTCCTCCTCCTGCCACCTGCAAAGTAGAGTATCCCTCTCCTGGATCACGTGCAGGGGGATCGTCTCAGGAACGGTGGCCGGGCTGAGGGTGCACACACACACACTGTTTAGGAAAAAGCTTTGCCCATAAGCAGGTGCATGGTGCAGTCCTCAAAAGACGACAAATAAGAGTCCCAGGCAAGTACTGCTCACGCTTCCGTGCAATACCCTCCAAAAACGTTACGCACTGTGCAAACCCAGGGGGCTACCTCTGGACAGTCCCTTAAAGCGGGCTTGGGAGAGCTTCATTAAAACAAACGGAGCCGGGAGCCTGGCGACAGCTTTAGGACCCATCTGCTCCGTGCGGCTGCTGCCTGCACGGTGTGGAGCATCCCGGATGTGGCCCGATGGTGCCCTTTCTGCAGCATCGACGGACTCGTACCCAGTGATGAAGTGCCACCGAGCATCTGCTGTGTCCCCACGCAGGGGAGGGCCAGGTGGCTAAAGAAGGGCTCTCCCACATCTGGCTGCAATGAACTGGGTCATTTTAGCACTTTTTATGTTTTTATTTTGCCAAAGAAGGATCGCTTATATTTTTAACCCACAGACTTAACTGAAATGGGAGCTCCAAGTGGCGAATGTGTCTTCAGGGCTCATGTGTATTTTGGGGACCAGCCCCGAAGCTCAGGCCGCCCTGGCTTCCACCGAATGCCAGCAGCAAAGGATCTCAACTTCCCGATGGCCCTTAGCAGGAGAACTGTCGCAACCACGTCTATGTCTTCTTCCCAAGGTTTCTCTTGTTTCATGGTTTGTTTGGTTTGGTTTTTCATCCCAGAAATGTGGAATCATGCACACGGTCTCCTGTGCGTGTCCCCGGTGCACATACGAGACCAGTGTCGCAGCAGCGGAGGGCCCTGGCTCCGGGGGGGAGCCACAGCCCAGGGCAGATGAGGATCTGAGCGCTGTCCCCTCTGCAGCAGGCGGGCTCCTGCCCCCACTGGTCTGCCCATCCGGTGGCCGGGGTCTCCTGCACCTGAAAAGCAGGATGTGTACTGGAGGGAGGTCAGTGCTGTCCCCACGTCCTGGTGGGGCTGACCTGGCAGGGCTCCTGTCTCACAGAGGTGCAGGCCAGCCAGGGGACTACATGCGGCTGGTCTGGCCCCCGAGGCTCCGGGCAGACCCTGCAGGGAACCACGAGAAGTGGCCCGTGACTCCGCTCTGCCTCTGCCCTGTGGGAACCGCAGTGCTTCTGACTTTACAGAACGACCTCTGGCGGCGAGCCCGGAGCCAGCCTGCCATCAGGCCAAGGCGCTCGGACAGCTGGTCCCCTGTCAGCGAGCTGCCCGCCCCCTTTGGGCGTCGCCCTGCTCAGGGCGATGGCCGCTGCGTGCTGGTCTCCGTCTGGACACCCAGCGGGCAGCCCTTCAGCAATCCCTGGTGCTTCTGTGACCAGCGTTAGGTCACACAGTCACATTCCCCGTGGTCCCTCCACGGCCATGCAGGGACCGTATGGAGCTGCTGTCATGGAGGCCGTGGCGTCCCCAGCAGGGCCGTGCGGCAGCCCAGGGGAGTGGACGTGCAAAGGGGCACAACTGTTTTGGAATCCCCTGAAGGTTGGGGATCCTGAGATTCCATATCACCGAACCTCCCTGGACATGTATATGGGTAACAATTTCTCCAAAGGGAGTACCAGTGCATCTTTGCTTTCGATATATTTTAAATCAGAGGCTACATATTGGCGATAAATATGTCTTTACAGTCACTTGAACTAAAGGAAATTGTGGTGATGTCCCACAGCATTAGACTGAATCCGACCAGCTCGTGATTTATATGTGCATCTGTGAGGTCCTCTCATTTCTGTCTTCAGTGTTACAAACCAAATAACGTCACCCCACATTTCACTGATGGTAAAAGTGACACTTCACCCTCAGACTAATGACCAAAGGCAGAGAAAAAATTTACACTCAAGCCTATCCAATTCCAGTGTTATATTCTTATTTTTGTACATACATAGAAACCCTGTCAGGGCTAAAGGGCTGATCTGTCTGCGTTAGACCATGGACACCAAGGGGTAGATACACATCTTGGGTTCTGCTATCCTCTCCTTATTGTGTTTGCAGTATCTTTCAAAGACCCAACTTAGAGGTTTTTTAAAGATTATCTAAGTTGACCCTGGTGAACACAAAAAGAGGGCATGGTCAAGATTCCCACCGTATTCTTTGCTGAACAATATCACTTCTTCAGGAACCTACCATCTGGCATGCAGGGAGCTCTGCACACACCTGCCTTAAGGATACGGCCGTGACTCTGCCCACCGTGTGACTCTACAGAGCATCCAAGGGTCAGGAGCTGGTGCCTGCACCGAGTAGCTGGCACCCAAGAAACAGGGCTGCTAGGGCAGGACTAAGTGACCGCCCGGGGCAGCTGCTGAGGGCCCCCCCACCCATCGCATTCTTTCAGGAAAGGGTGAAACAAGGGAATCCCACAGCGCTGGTGAAGCCGACCAGAGAGCTGTGGCGAAGGGATCAGCTTGAATCCCATATGTTGACTTAACTTTCCTGCGTGTCACCGACGGGGAGTGCACACAAATGCCCCTCGTGTGAGCTCTGCATGAGCTAATGTTTGCAATCTATTCCTTGGAGGCCAGAGTGCTCACTTCGGAAAATGGCGCTCAGAGTCATGAGCCAGTGGATTTCCTTGGGGGCCATCACTCAAGTCTGGTGTCCCCGGCCTGTCTCCGGTGACACCTGTCCTCAGCACAGGCAAGAACTCTTTGGGACGAATCATGGAGGGGACCCAGAGTGAGAGAATGAAGTGGAATCAGCCTTCTAGGCTGCGCGCGTGTCCTCCTGCCGGCTATTCAACCGACCGGCCAGGCCTCTTCTGAGAACGTCCGCGGGGCGGAAGCCGCAGACCGAGGCCAGCTGCCCTTCCCCCGAGAGCTCCAGGGCCACGTGTGAGCTCGGAACCAGGCAGCACGCAGGCGGCAAAGAGCTGGATGCTCGGCCTTGTTGTTTCAGTCCACATCCTGGCAGACAGACGGCTCCCCAGAGCCATTCCCAGTCTGTGAGTAAGTCCCCTCCAAATGGAGGGAAGTTTCTCAATTAGGAAACTTGACCTTTGGGGGTAACTGACTGACAGGCACTGACGTCTCTCTGCAGGACCACGGATTGCTCCGATGGGCTGGCGCTCCGGCCTCGCACTCAGCTCCAGGTGGCTGAGTCCTGAGCCAAGGGACACCTGGTGGACGCAGGGTCACCTGCTGGCACAGGGCCACCTGCTATGGCCACGACACCATGAAGACAGCCCAACAGCAGCAGCAGAGCTGCCAGCAGGCTACAGTCATAGCCCTCTCCCCTCATTTAAAGACCACGGCGAAGGAGAGGGTGAAGTGCCTTCCACGCGCGCCGTTTGTCTCCGATGAGAGCCGGCTGATGTGAGCTGGAGATGCCGCACTCTCCTCCGCACAGACAGCTTTGCTATCAGGCACCAGCGCGCTTTCTTCCTAGAAAGTCCCTTATCAAGATGGCATGCAAGAGACAGAGCTGTTTTGAAAGTCAATGTCTCACGCCTTTGAAAGCGTCCCTCGCCATGTGTTTTTAGATGCAAGCTTCAAACTGTCAGAGTTTTGTTGCTGTTGATAAAGCCGGCCTGGGATTGATGCCCAGAGGGTGGTCTGACTGGAAATTAGGAGACAGAACCTGAATTAAATTAATTCTCAAGGTGGCTCAGGGAATAAAGGCAAAGACAGCACAGCCCCCAAACCCCGGGAGTGGCTAATCCGTAATGGTGACTGGTCAATGGACACCTTGCCCTCCTAGCTTTAATGGCATTTCGTACACACTTAGTATTTGCCGAGATAGTATTTCTGGCGACATTTGAATCCACGAGCCCTTGTCAGCCGCATGCTGCATTGTTCTAAGTGCCAGCTGGCCATGTGTGAACGTGGACATCAGAAGGAAAGAAATGTGTTTCTTCCACAGTGTAAAATATTTACACCCCAAACCTCTGTTAAGTTAGCTTTTGGTGTGTTTTAGAAGACTTCTCAGCAAACATTTCCTCTCCCTATTAAGCTATTTCAGGAGCTACGTAAAATTGTCAAAACTTTTCAATAAATGTTGTGGCCACATAAATGATTTCAGGAGCCCTGGACAATTTACTCATAAAACTAAATGGGAAGAGTTTCCTTGGGTGATAGGACTGCTCTGGAATTAGAAGGTTATCACAGTTGCACAACTTTAGGAAAATACTAACACCCACTGGACAGTACAGTTTCAGACGGTGAGTTTTCCGGTACGGGACGGAGATCTCAACGAAAGTAAAACTAACTCGGGACCAGCTGGCCATCAACTCAGTCTACCAGCTATTGTGGAGGAGGATTTCAGCCAGACATCCACCTGAAGGGTTCGCTTCCTAAATGTTCCTCCTAAGATGTTTCTTAAATGTTAAAAGAAAGAGAGACAGACAGACAGACAGAGAGATGTTTAACTTTATCATTTCTATCCATTTGAGCAATGAGCTGAGGTTTTACAACTTGTGACACCTCACTTGTTAAAAAGTTCATAAAATGAATTTCTTGGGTTGGCAGACTTTTACTAGAATCAAGCAGAGTAGAAGACGCGGTGTGTGAGGGGCGGCCAGGGCCGGTCTCACTCCCCCAAGCTTGGGCTTCGGTTCTGTACGTACGTGAAGTCTTATAGGGCCGCAGTACAAAATGGGTTAGTGCTGTGGTGCACATTGAAAATGCAGAAAGCGTCTGCAATACGTCTCCTGGAGCTATCTGTTCCCAAGAATAGCACGTCGCTGTTGTCACTGCTAGCCATTTCAAGACACAGGAGGATCGCACGATGAAGCTGATAATGTCTTAAGTGCTTAGCGAGTACTTACTGCACGTAGGAGACTTAAACACGAAGCCCACCGACCCTCTCCGTCTGGCCGCTAATCCGCAGGACCACTCACTCCTGCTTTGTCAGGGCAGCCTGACGCAGCCGTTGCCCCTGTGGGAGTGTGGGGCAGCATCCCAGGAGCAGGTCAGAGCACGATGCCCTGAGCGCGCTCAGTAGTCCCACAGAGGGGACCTCTGCCGAAGAACACGTGTCCTCGCGAAGCTGTGGTCCTTGTGAAACAACAGGTGTCTCACTAAGGGGCTCCTGCAGGCTCCAGCAGCCGAGGCGACTTCTCGCAGAGGGAGCAGACTCAGTAGTGTGGCTCGTCCCCTGCCCTGGTGGCCGGCAGCACAGGCTGCTGGAGCAAAATGCTGCAGACCCAGGGGGCCCCAATGGCAGACGCCTAGTTCTCACAGTTCAGGAGGAAGGGGAGTCTGAGAGCATCTCTGCCAGAATGAAGTCGGAGCGAGCTGGGCAGGCAGCATGGAACTTCTGCCGATGTGACTGTCACTGTCAGCCGGCTCCGCGAGCAAACGGCATTCTGAGATGTCACTGGGGTTCGAGAGTGCCCTTGTGCAGTGGACTGCTTCTCCAGAACGAGTAAATGATCATGTTGATGGGAAGAAGCTGGCGAGGTCTAGAGTAGCGGGGGGTGGGGGCACCGGAAACACAAAAGGGCCAGAGGGAAGGCTCGGACCACGCGGAAACACGGCGTGACTTTCTGTGTGGCAGGAGGCGACCCTGTAGCAATGCAGACTCAAAGGTCAGATGCAGCGCTTCAGGGACGGTTCTCTGTTTGGTTTTTCTACCGCATCCCTGAGTGTCCTAGTGTCTCCATATTGCACATTGCTTCACTAATGAATAATTTAAGAAAAATTGAAACTCTGAGCTGTGGCCATAATACCTTTTCCTAGCATTATAGAGAGCACCCTAAAGTCACTTAGTATATTTTGTATTGAAACCCCCATCCTTCCAACCTCTCTCAAATTCAGTTGCATCTCGGAATTCCTTTCTGACCGAAGACTCAAATCACGGCCCCAACTCCTCAACCCTGCAGTGACCAACGCCGTGATGCAATCAGTCCTCAGACATGTTCCAGAGTTCAGAGTCCAAAGCACCATCCCAGTTTCGGAGTTACAGAACCCGAAAACCTGGCTAACTCGGAATCTACGAGCCATGGGGCGTGGCTGACCCCCCAAACACACTCCAGCGTCCGGGAGAGGCCCCGTCCTCGGTCTCCCTTGCCCGGTCTCTCCCCTTTCCTCTTCCTGGCACCTTCTGACTGCCCAGAAGCACCTAGTAAGCACACTCTCGTCCTCAGCTGTCAGCCCAATGGCCACTTCTTTACAAAGACCCTCCCCGACCCTCTGCAGTGACAGCATGAAGCTGCATTATCATCATGCATGTCCCCTCCGGTGCAGCTGTCACGGTAAGTGTGTTTGCCAGAGTTTAGATGATTGTCTGTCCCCACTCTGGGTGGGTGCCACCTTGCTTTGAGTCACCCATTTCCCCACCTTCACGACAAGGTGGCATCATCCTGGACCCGTCACTAACCAGATGACCCTGTCGTGGTGGAAAAGCGACCTCCCAGTGTCTCCCACGGCTTATCTGTGTGCAGGGGCATCCACAGACTCTACTTCACACAACTGGGAACACAGCCAGGGACACTGGGTCGCCCTAACTCGGGGTCTCTGCCACTGGTAGCAACTGCACTTGATCACACGTGCCGGAAACCAGTTCAGCTCTGTTCTCAGACAGTCGTTCGGACTGAGCCTGTGGCCCGGAAATAAATAAGCAGAACAAAGGATAAAACGTCAGCGTGGCGATGGAAAGGAAAATGGTGTTTCTGTTTGCAGAACAACCTGCAAAGCCAAAGTAATTTCAGAAAAAGGGTTTAAGTATGGGGAGACCCCGGACACCACAGAATCCAGTGCTCGCTGCCGCTCACCTCCTGCTTCTTGCAGCTGCATGAAACCTTGTCACCGAAGTCCCATGAGCATGTGATCCTCTCACCCCACGGCTTTCTAAACAAGGTCATGGGAGCACACATCACCGCCTCTTCAAAGCAGTGGGAAATAATCCAATCCAAAACAATCCCTGAATGAAGTCATGCTCCTCCACCGCAGTCCAGCGAGGGGTCCATCGAGGCCTCGTAGGTGCCGTCATCACGGCGCTAACCCCGCGAGAGGTGGGACCCCTCCGTGCTGGCAGCCTGGCTCCCACCTCCCACCCGCACCCTGCTGTCGGTGGGAGGGGTTTCGGGGCTTGTTCTATGGCCATTACTTGTGACAGACAGTCGTTAAAAGGCTCTGCCACCAGTTCCTCCCACAGCAATGACTTCGCTGCCACAGATGCCAACGCAGCAGCGTTTTGCTTCTGCTACTGGAGGTGAGAAGTTGTGATGTGATGAGTCCTGCCCTCATGACTGGCCGGTGACAACTGGCGGGTGAAGACCTGACTTCCACACTTAATTCCTGGCCGCAGCTATGCGGGGACACTGAGCAAATGCCCGATAGCTGAGTTATGTGAAGTGGCCACGGCCGAGTCCCTCCGGGGAGGTGTGGGCTGCAGGCCGAGCGTGGAGAGAGCGCACGTGCCCCGGGGGCCATCACAGGAAGCCTGTCTGTGCACTGTGTCCCCTGTGTGTGGCAGCAGGATTGAGCTGCCCCCATCCCGGTCACCACGCTCCTGCTGAGGGGGGTGAATGATACTCAACGGCCGTAAGTGGGGAGTACGTGGGCTGCTCAGACACAGAAATGCTTCTTTCTTGTTGCAGTTGCTCCAAAAAACTTAAAGCATGTCTTCCTGTGTTTTACAATATTGGGGTCATGTGTCCTTCTTTAATTCTGCAGGCCTCAGAAATGTCCATTTCAGGTGGCACGGGGACCATCTGTGGGCGCACAGGAACCAGAAGTGGACAGAGGCCAGTAAAGCCCGGGCGATGAAGTCACGTCACAAACACTCTGCAGCCGATCCTACCTTCCACCGCCGCGAGCTCTGGGAAGCGGATTTCCCGTCTGTTTTTCTCTAACAACTTGTGTTTTAGGGAACTGGCCACTTGCTGCCACATTTCCAGGGAACCTGGTGACTCTACACATCAGGGTGTCTTGTAGCCACACTGTGCCAGCCAACTCACAAAGGGAGCAAAACACACAAAAGAAGTCATCTGCTCGCCTCCCCCTCCCCGACCCCTGCACCCGTCCAGCCACACGAGCCCCCTGAACAGCAGGCCGGAAGCACCGGGGCCCCGGACCCTGTGCCCAGTGAAAACAAACCTCTCCCGGAAGTCTCCGCCACCCAATGGTTACCGAGATGCCACAGGTTTCCCATCCCCCGACCCAACGGCACAAGATGCACAGGGTGGGAAGCACCCACATTAGGTGTACCCAGGAACGCTGGGACCCTGGTGGGGAGCACCCAGGAGTGTGGGTCCTCGAGGGAGGTCACGACCGTGGCGTCCTGCCTTGGTGCCACGCCACCCCCTGCTCTGCTCCACCTGGCTCCCTGCCCTGCAGTGAAGGTAGTCATCACACAGACGTCACCGTGACCCTCTAAGGGTTCCGTAGATACACCTGGGGACGCATGCAGCATGTGACAAGTCACTGTTGTTTGCTGTTGGCTGTGGACGGTCAGTGAGAACTAGTGCAATAGAAGGAATATACAGATATAACGGACCGAAGGCACACCTGGTTTACTAATTCTCAAAAAGAAAAAGCAATGGGCAAAGCAAGGTCAGGAGCGTTAAAGACAAGTGACAGTGCTGTCTCCCACCAGCCGTGGTGGGGCGTCTGTCCATTCTAGCATCTTCCCAGGGGTAAGAGCTGACCTGGACAATGTCCCCCCGCCCTGAGAGCTCCCAGAATCCACTCAGATGGTCACAGGTCACTTTGTAATCACGTGTACATATGGGAATCACTGTGTACAATTTAAAGTGGGGTCCTACATGGCTGAGGATTTTTTTAAAATCTTGGAAATGTGTTGTTACAAAGCCAATGCCGAACGTACCTGCATTTGAAAGTATACTGTCAAAATCTCCAATTACAAAGGGAAGGGTATGCTCAAGGCCCTCTTCATTTACAGTGTCAAAAGTTATTTTTGGATTTTGCTTAAAATCTATTTTCGTATGAAAATAAAAGGTAAACTTGAAAAAGTCATCGCTGCTATACAACCTTGTCATGGAGGCTCCATTAACACACGCTCAGCAACACGAACGAAAAAGGGCAAAATTGAATTACGCTGAAATAATTATGAGCCACGTGAAATGTGTTAGTGGCTAGATTTGTTATCATTAATAAAACATTTATTAGAAGAGGTTACGTGGAAGAAGAACGTAACCATGTGTATACGTTTCAAAACACAAAAAGGGGTCACTTGTTCATAACTGCACCACGAACTTCCAAAATGGGGTGTTTGGTGAGGGGACCAGTAAGCAGAAATAACAAAGAAGAAGGAGGGTGCGTGGGGCAGCCAGCCAGCCCGAATGCTGTGCCAAGTGCAAAGCCTAACTGTGAACCAGGACATAGCACTGAGACTCCTTACGCTCCATTCCACTCTTAGCAACCCAGCAGGGATTGTTCTAGAAACTCACGCAAAAACGTGTAGAGGAGACGGTTAAGTGTAGCTTCTCCGAGGAAGGGCATAGGCCGCCCGAATACTTTAGGCAAGATGGACAGAGAGAGAGAGAGAGAGCCTCTCTCCACAAGGGGCTCGTTGAATTTTCGTCTTCTCCATCCCAAAAGCCTCCTCTAGCACAAGCTCCATTGGGGGGGCCGGGGGTCCTCTCATTTCAAAGCGCTGTTGGCTAATAGGCGGTCCCATCTGCGTGCGTTCTTCCCCCCAGTTTAAGGTACAGATGCTGTGGACCGGTTAAGCACAAATGCCAACAACGTTCTCTTTTAAGAATGAAGTATTTTCATAGCCAATCTCTGCAGTTGTTTGTGTGTTTTCTAGACCCAAAGAGATCAAAATGGTTTTCTCCCACTTGGAGTATTTAGAAGATTTTCACCATGACACAGGCCAGGCCCGCGAGCCCGTGGTGTGACCCAGCGGCCGTCGGAGGAGCACCAGGGTATCCATTTCTTCTGGCACGGTGCGCCCACCGGCGCTCCCAACCCGCATTCCACTGGAGTTATTAGTCAAAGTAATAGTTTATTTTTTTCACCAGAAAAATAAACCGTGATGCACTCAGCACAGCAGTGCCCTGAGCTTTGTTTGACTTAGGAAGTGCTCTTATTGTGAAAAATTATTCAATAATGGATGAGGAGTCTGTGAAAACTTCTCCCGAACAACATTAATTTGCCAGAATTATAGGGCGCTGCCACTGAAAGGGACCACCAAGGGTTATCTGGGGGCCGGCGGGGCCAGACGAGGAAACGCCACCCGGGGGGCTGGGGGGCCTGGCGCCGCCCTCCGCGCCCCGCGGCCTTCCTGAGAAATCGGGGCGGGGGGCTGCTTCGGGCAAACAAACTAGTTTATCGGCGTTTCACACACTCAAACAGGGGTACACGCGTCGGCCAAGTTCTGCGCCGTGACAAAAGCCCCATCAGTTCTCCGGGTCCCCGATTGACGCCGCACGAGTCACTCTCCGGCAACGCGTCCCTACGCGTGTGTTCAGTGCGGGACTCGCGATGTCTCGTTCCAAACACGGGTGCTGAGCATTCGGCTTCCCGCCCCTACTTGGCTTGGCACGTCAGCTCCCAAGTTCCCACACGGCATTCCCCGCAAACAAATTCCTTCCCAGGAGGCTCCTGTCGTGCCTGTCCCTGTCCCAGCCCCCGCTGCCCCTTTGTGACCATCTCCTGAGTTTTCCTTGGGACATTGGACACACTGTGGCCTCCCGGAAGCTGAGGTCTCCGAGATGACAGCACAGCAGCTACCTGCCCCCAAATTCAGACAATGTCTACTCGTCCCATCCACGTGGCCCACTCAGGCACCTCCCTCAGGGCCAGCTCCGTCCTGAGACCCCATGGGCGCCACTCCTCCTGCGAACGGTGTCTCATCAGAGAACAGACATCGCTCTGGGCCACACGTGTCCCTTCCCTCTGTGTCCTCCACTGCAGCTCCGGCGGCCACCAGCGGAGGTGGCGGGCAGCCACACAGAGCAGCACCCTCAGTGTCTCTGTGACCTTCCGAGGAGCAGATACACAGCCTGAGCGGGGGGACGGGTTCTCTGCTTTTCCGTCTGACGGGGCCCAGTGGGACGAGGACCCCGGGGGAAAGAAAACCCGCCCAGAAAACTCGGAGTCCCGAGTCGTAAAGCAACTTGCCCAGGGCGCCCGGGCTGGTCCCTGTCGGGGTCCCCAGGCACGCAGGCGGCTCCTGGGTCACAGAGCAGGGCCACCGTGACGGAGCTGTCCTGCCTGCGGCCTCCAGGTCACACCGGATTTCCCTGGGAGCCTGCTCCGCAGACCACGTCGATAGAAGACTTAAACCGCACAGAGCGTCCATACTGTGTCATTGCCGTTGACATCTTTCATGCCCTTGCGTTGCATGTGACACAGCCGTTTGAACTAAAAATCTTCCTCAAGATTATGTGCTTTCACATTAAAATCCACGCGTGTATGAGGGATTCGGTTCGTTACGACAGGAAACTGGATGAGCACATGTTGGGGTGCAGGGGAGATGCCAGGCTTGGGGTGCGCTCGGTGACGTGGCGATGCACGCTCACTGGAGGGCGGAGAAGCCAACATAGCGGGGTCAGAGCGCTCACGAACTGCCCTGGCTGGCAGAACCGAGGATGTGTGCCTCCCCGTGTGCCCGACAACACACCCCACGGTAGGGACAGGCTCCTGCCCCACCTCTGAGCTCGGGGACTAGGCTGTGGCTGGCACCACGGGCTCTGTGGGGGCGACTCGGGGTATTGTAAGAGGAAATGGCTGTCCCCTCCTCGGAGCTACAAGGACTCCCGCCAGGCCAGGCTCCTCTGCTGCGTGCCGGAGCGGCCCAGCGAGGTCTCAGAGCCCCAGCTCCCCAGCGCCGGGGCCCCCACCTCACAGCCGCGGGGAGGCTCTGGGGGAGGCTCTGGGCTGCGATGCCCGCGCCTCGGCCGTCTGCGGGGGCCCAGCGCCCGGCCCAGCACGGGGCCCGCATCCCGGGGCTCAGCGCTGCCCGGCGCCTCCCTTTTTGTCGGAGAAGCTGAGCGCCTAAGTGCTTTTGTGTTTAGTCACTTATAAACAGTCCCCGCTATAGCATTTCTAAACACAATGGCAAGTGTTTAGCTTTTCCCAGAGTGACATGGGACTCGGGGACGGCCAGGCACAGGGCTGCCAGCACGGAGGGTCTGCTCTCCCGGCGGCCGCAGGAGGAACCCAGCCCGGCGGTGTTTGGTTTCCGCGGGCCCCGCCTCTGCCCTGGCCTTGGACTTCTGACACGGGACCGCGGGCCCCGCCTCGGCAGTGGGGGACCCTGTTCACGGGGCGATGGCACAGGTGACTCGCAGGGACCCTGATCCCCTGTGACACATGCCACTGATGCCCCCGCCCTGCTTAGCATTCCTCACAGCCCCAGCGGGGTGACAAAGGCCCCCTGACAAGATTTCAGTGAAAAATGACAGTGGCACCCAAAGCCGAAGGGAGGAGCTGGCGTTGTGTGGAGCGGCGCGCTTTGCTCTCGCTGTGTGCAAAGTGACTTAAACACACCCGAGAAGTTGCTGCGTTGCAGTGAGCCCGGGGGCCTGCAGGGTGTGGGGGCCTCCCGGAGGCGTGCAGGACGCCTCCCCCAGGGGGACACTCAGCCTCGTTCTCGCGTTGTGATAGCGGCTGCATTTACTTCGCTTAAATAAGGAAACTGAGGCCGGGCTGTGGCGGAGTTTCCGGACGAGGGGTCGTCCGTCCTCGCACACTAACGTGACACCCCGGTGTATTAAGATGCAATTAGGGGGGCGGAAACACGTCCAGAGCACTGGGGTCCAATCCTTTCTGAATAATTTTTTAATGTTTTCTTTTGCTCTCATTACGCTTCCTTATTGCTTCAGTAATTATTCCGATTACCATATCCCGCGGAGGCTCTGTAGCCAAGGCTGTGAGAGTGGGGTTCTGCAAAGGCGGGGCCACGCACTAAGGCCGTCACAGCCACCTTCATGTCGGGGTCCCCTGGACCCCAAGGGAATGGGGGATTTTAACGAGTGAGTCCCCCTTGCAAGGGGCACTTGGCGACACGCGATTTCAGCTCCACAGTCACCCCACTTTTATCAGGAGGAGTGCCGAGTAATGCACTAATTGTAACCCATTTGGGGAAGAGAGGTTTTCATTTCAAAACAAGAATTCACAATGCTTATTTATCTAATGATTGGGGGGGGGGGTCCCTGAGTACCGATGTCATGGGTCTATTAGGGAGAGATTCCAGTCTGTAAGCCCTTTTGCCTAGAGCAACACTCTCCTTTCTTCTGCAGCATTTGGGTGTCTACTGCCAAGACTGAGATCCTGTATGTGACAAGGCAGCTGCTGAAATAAATATCACACACGTGACCGTTTCCTGAGGAAAACCGGAGTGCTGTTTGGACAGTTGTGTGCTGTTCATCTATCATTTTAATAATGCGCTCATTCATTGTAAATCTTCAGTGAGGAAGACTAATTTCTTCACGCTGAAAAAAGCAGGAAGGTGCCTTGGCGTGGCTGAAGGGCCGGGTTCGGGCGCAGACCCCGGCCCCTCCCCGCACCCCTGCACCCCT